>WUAW01038480.1:15056-40701 GCA_017165845.1 Thaumetopoea pityocampa | reverse complement strand
CTTACGACTCCCTGGGAAGTGAGGGGGTGGTGACCATGGTATTCTAAAGCCGTCACCACACGGCACACTTTAATATCAATCTGCATTAATTTCGCGTACTCACCACGTATACTCAATGGTGTCTCGGTAGCCGTGACTTGGCATATAAAGTCCAAGAGATGGAGATATTTACAATTGATATCGGCTGACTGAGTGGGTTAGAGATGCCTTGAATATTTATCCTTAGGACTTAAAAAGTGCTTGCCAAAGTAAGGTATGACAGTGAATGGACTCACGATCCTCGATAGGATGTTGAAGGCCGATCCAAGTGGAATAGTTTGTGCTGTAAGACTGACCTCGGTAACAGAAGCCGAGGGAGAATAGGTAACACCAGGCAGAATAAAAAATCGTATTAATTTTATAAATGGAAGTTGTGTATGGTATGTATAATTGTTATCACCTAATCTATGGTAACATGTCCTACATTTGTACTAGTGTAAATTATCTGTTTGATAAAACTAGTACACATTCTCGAATGGGGGTCTAGAAATGTTAATGAGTCCTAAGAAAGGACTTTTGAAAATTTATGTCCTAAATATCAGCTAATTTAAAGGGTAAAAATAGGCACAGACAGAGCAGCCCCTCCAGCCAAGTTGAATNNNNCGCTAATAGAAACGAAAAAATGTATTGGAATGACACTTCTAATCGCCAAGTCACACGTGACTTATCGAACAAAAATGTCATTCCAATACATTTTTTAGTTTTCTATTAGCGATAACGATTGTCGAATATCAACTTGGCTCGGGGGTAGGTTATACAAACACTAACATTTGAAAATGGTATTTAAAAACGTTTTATATTGTAACTCCAAATAAGGTTATTTTTATGAATACTACATTATGATCAAACTCCAAAATCGTACATTAAATAATCAGATCACAACAAAAATTGTAAAAAATGCATCAATGTATTCATCGATATACGGGTACGTATTATTATCCGATTGTAACGATGGCATTAACGCTGCAACAGTTTTAATATGGAATACGCAAAAACTTCGGTTTTATCAGACCATCGCATTAATTTATTCCGTGTAAAAATACTTCTAATCATGTTACATTATTCAACGCTCCCATAAAATTAGTTTAAACATCTTTTGGTTAATTAATTAAAGGATAATCCCGTGTTGAGCTTTAGAGGAATTTAAAAATATATTCTATTAAACTGGCATCCGGGCATTTGATATCATGAATCTCACCGCGTCACGAGGCTCAATCCATTTATTAATTTATTTATTTGCACTTCATACATTATGGCATATGGATGGGCGGACTTAATGGCTAAAGCATTTTCTACTAGTCGACCTTTAGATGGCGCTGACATTACGAAGGTAGGTGAAGTAGCTGATGTGAAATAAGGGAATATGAAACGCATGTTTATATGAGTTTATACATATAATACATTAATAGATAGATGTTGTATACAAATACATACATATATGATACAAAATAGACCAACATAAT
This sequence comes from Thaumetopoea pityocampa, assembly GCA_017165845.1. NCBI lineage: Eukaryota > Metazoa > Arthropoda > Insecta > Lepidoptera > Notodontidae > Thaumetopoea > Thaumetopoea pityocampa. The sequence continues at coordinate 39,199 of WUAW01038480.1, read as the reverse complement.
AAGAGTATCATAAAATACTTGAATACTTATGTATTCAAGTATTATATAATAAATGTATATATAATAAAGTCTGATTCATTGAAATGACCCATTTTACACTGAAGAAATTCACGAATTTAATTAGTTTTAAATGAGTAACTCCACGGCGTGAATGTCGTTACGCTCATCATTGTGTAAATATTTCGACTTAGCAATCGAGAAGTTTGCTATTTGAGATTCTGATTCTACGATTATTGTGCTAATGGTGGTAATTCTACTGAAATAGAACTTAACTAAGACTCTGTTAGTAATTAGACTCTCCCTATCTTCTTCTAATGCCAACCGCCAAAACGAGATAGGTTGTGTTACAACAGAATTACTACCAATATATGTCCATTAACAGACAATAACGAAGGGCTTCGATCACTCGCAATGAGTACGGTGCTTGGTTCATGAAATTTTTAGAGTTTTTCATCAAAAAAATTTGCGCATTAATGGCTTTGTATGATGGTGCACCATCATGGTGTAAGAGCCATGAATTGTTATTCCACAAATCTGGACGTTATCATCGGATACTCTCACGCAAGATCCCACATGACGTCTAAATGATATTCTTTACTCGCAGTTTGCCTCTCGGGCAGAAATTTGAGTGAACTACACTGATATAATCGAAAAACCCTTTCAGAATAATCTTTTTTAGTGAGTCACTCATGTTCAGGTTTTTTTTCGAGTTTTGGCTTGATTTCAAGGCGCCATTCCGAAGACTGTTACATGGCTTGTTGCATTTCATCATTTTTTTGGTTAGCTGGTGGGTTATGCCTTCCGCATATCTCAGAGACATGATGTAGGGCTTGCACCCACTAAAACCCCCGGGTGATCTGACGCCCATTTTGCTGAAGCCTTGTGATAGTATTTTGCCACAGATTCGGCGGGCTTTGAAACCGCTCCTCGTCCTTGGGGAGTTTCAAAAAATGTTCCATATGAAATCCTTTTTCATTAAAAAGATTTATTTATTTATTTATTCTTTATTGTACACAAACAGATAAAAAGTTAATTCAATAAAGTTTATTCTATTCTATTCTATTCTAAATACGTTTTTACATAAGAAAAAATTATGTACAAAGGCGAGCTTAACTCAAAAATGAGTTTTCTTCCAGCAAACCTTAGAGTGTAAAAATATTGGAGATGCGAAAGAGGATAGGATCATTATATCTTATAAAAAAGAAGCATAGAATTTAAAAAAAAAAAAAAATTAATATTCCCTCTAAAACAGATGTGAAAATGGGCAATCTTTTTAACATATGAATTTATTTCTATCCTAAAAAGATAGCCGATTACAAGTTTTGAGGAAGAATACATGACCAAGTTTTTTTAGGCATAAAAAGTGATGTAGTTGCTTACATAAATATTAACAGCCTGTTTCTTGATTTACATTTGTTTGTATTTTATTAATTGTTTTTACGTTTTTGATTCATTGTCTCATGGTACAGAAAAATCTTTCTTATATTTTACATTTATGTTTTTATGGGGATTTTAACCACAGGCTGTCCTAAACATAATCTGTACTTACGTCACCACCGTTCATACCCTCGTCACAGCCGCTGTCCGCAGTACGTATTGATCTTGGAAGCTATAGCCACTGGTTACCTTCTTTACTTCTTGAATTAAATAATTTTGTTCTATTATATACATTACAATTTTGTTTTAATCAAGGTGATTCGACTAATCAAAGTCAAACACAATATTTCTGATTGGTGCCACCCAATCGACATGTAGAGGTGATAAAATATTATTTATCGCGATATTTTCCGTTAAATAATCTATAAGTCTACCAACCCGCACTAGGTCAGCGTGGTGGGTTATGACCTAATCCCCCTCCTGATGGGAGGTCCGTGCTCCTGTAGTGGGGACGAATGTGCAATGTGAATAAATCTATAAGTTCAAATCGAAAAAACTTAAAAATATGAATAACTACTACTTTTTTTTCACCAAGTACATTCCACCACCATCGTCATCATCATTATCAGATCAGTCGGGAACAATTCGTAAATCTACCTCTGGAGCGAGATAAGTTTGTAGTGCTTAAAGAGCGTGAAGTCGCCTTTCTTCAAAAACAAAACAACCAAGCTTCTGATTCATGCCTACGGCGTTGTGTCTTCGTATATGATGGACCTAAACAGTTTCTGGAGAACTCGGAGTACAGGTGTCCCTCCCGTCTTCAGCAGTTCGGAACTTTACGACACCACGGAATAACTTCCGTCATCATGTGCTGCTATCTTATAGTTCTTGAGTTGTATGAGAGTTATACTAATCTCGTACCGGCTGACGTCCGGGTTATCTTCGGTATAGAGTCGGGCTGAGTACATTTAAGTGTTTATAGATGGCTCTGAGTAGACTTCTGGCAAATTAAAGACTACGTGGAATATTATTTTATTGAGATTCTTATAGCTCCAAAGAATTTAATTAAGATTTACGGCACCATTTAAGCTAAGGTTATTTTCAATCAACATTCCATTTTTTTTCTCTAGACGAGACAGCTCCGGATAAAAGCTAAGGGCTCTGTAAATGGAGTTTTAATTGCGGCCTGCACCAGAGTGTCTCATTATTCTATAAATTCATTAAATGACAGGGACAGGAGTTCTGCTAATTGGCGAATTGTAGTGACATCTCATCAAAAGGCTGTCGCTTCAAGCACTCTCACAACTGGCAACCAATTAGTGATTGTAAAATTATATCTTTCGCTGCCATTTCGAATTTTAATAGCCATTTGATCTAATGCTACCCTTTTTAATAGGGTCCGAGTATTTGAAACATAATTTTATTACACTTCCTTTCAACAGATTGCCTATATAAACTTATTAAAATATTACTTCACAATTTGTTAAAATTACTAAGATCAGGGCATTAATAAAAATATTTTATTTACTTATTTATATAACACACAAAATTGTAAAAATTTAATAACGGCGCAACGTAAACTCATTCCGTTTACCGTGCGATCGTTACCAACATCGTCGATTACGGTAAAGGTTTTTTTATAACGATGCAATGAAGAACTTTAACACTTTTGAGCCTTACAATAATGGCGGCGTCGTGGTTCGCCACGCGACACGTCTCGTTTCCCGCGGGGGCGAAAAGTGGGCTACGGACAGCTACCTTGCTCGTAGCAAGTGGAAAGAATTGGTTTCTGCCTATCCCAATTCTTCGGTAGTATAGTCGTAAGTATACCCCCCTAAGTATAACGCGGGAAACCGGGGTGCGATTCCCCGCCGGAGAGTCAGGGAAAAGGGCGCGAGTGTATGTATGTATGTATGTACAAATAAATATGAAGGTACTTATATATATATATATATATATAAGGTGTATATATATAATATATATATATATAATATATATATATATATATAATATATATATATATATATATATATATATATAATATATATATAATATATATATATATATATATATATATATAATATATATATATATATATATATATATATATGCATAGGGCATGTTCTAACAAATAAAAATTGGAGTAAATAAAAATAAGATAAATATGTAAAATACTTCTAAAAATATCCTAATACACATTAATAAATATAAACAACAAGTCAAATGTTTGTAATGTAATAGAAGTGGTATTTTGTATTCGTGTTAGAGAAAATTTGACTTTTATACCTCTTTATTTATCGCGTACATAATTATTTTATTTAGCATACTCTTTTAAACTAAGCCGATTGATAGTCTACGACAATAACTACTTGTCCACGAGATTAATAGTGTTACAGCCGTAGAACGTCGTCATATCGTTGTGGTGACCTACTTTGCCACATAGTACCACACATCCTCGACAGATGGCACAACTCTTGGATTTCGACACTGTCATAGAAAGCTGAAATACGATGATGAAAAATAATATGAGGCCAGTTCATTATGGGACCGACTCCGTGTATACAACGTCTCAACATCAATCGCGGGGACGGCGGCAGCCCTTACCAGACAACACCCGTGTGGCCGAAATATTTTCCGACACTGCGACTTCTGACACACACTGAACTATGACTGTGTGTCACCGCTTTATTATAATCGTTGCTGTTTTTATTCTGAACACATATTTATGATTGTACGCTATTGGTTTTGAATTAATACTTTTTGGCTAAGGTAAGCATAGGTCTCACCGAAGTAATCTTTACTCTTTCAATACAGCTATCGTTTAATAGCAGACTTGAGGCTTCTCGTGCTACAATTTCTATGAATGAGAAGTACTCAGTTACTAGGAACCCTTTATAATTATTATTATTATTTATACCTGCAAAAGATCAATACACTGCTTGCTTGGCCTTCACTAATGCTTACAAAATCATCAACAGAAGCTATAGAGTGGCTGCTTAACCTCACTTCGCTACATATTGTGATTAAATTTTGAGGCTTATACCTTGCCCAGTTAAGGACAATAATAATTACAATATTCTGGATACTTTCACACACATTAATCTAGTCCCAAATTAGGATTCTCTGTACCTTGGGTACTAGACAACGATATACATACATACAATATATAAATAGATAAATACGTCTATGACTCGGATACAAACATTTGTGCTAATAAGATTATTGTTGCGAAAAATATAAATAACCAAACAGTAATAAAATGTCATTTTGTAGGATTATATCATTGAATGAAATCAAGTAATTTTGACCTACATAGTGGATAAAAATAATTTGTGGATGTGACGAGAATATTCATTGGCTCTTCTACCCTGTAATCTTGAAAATAATAAGTTACATCTGATGTGACGTTGCTTCAATGACGCATAACTATCCCCTTAGTGGGAGTCTTGTGCAATATAATATGCTTAATACTTTGTATGAAGAAAGGTCGTTTGTAGATTCAATGTGTGTGTATTTATGTCATGATACGGTCGGATACTGCTGATATTACTTATCGAAAATTACTAATTCCACATCGGTTAGCTTAAATTTTTGTAAAGCATGGCCGACATTGCTCTAAGCGAATAACATGCACAACTATATAGTCAAAGATATGACTGAGCTAAAACTAGACACTAAATACCACAACATCTATTAAAAAAAATGATGTTAGTAGTGACAACGTCTGTAACGTATAATGCAGTAAAAATTATTTAGGGAAACGGAGACTGTTACCGATCTGAGTCTGTGTATTTCTACCGTTATTGTGCGGCCATAATATTAGCGAGTTCTTTTTTAACAAGTTATATATTAATTTACTGTAATACAGTGTTTTATTCCGATAGCGAGTTGCTAAATCTAGGATATATCTTTATCTACTACGCCTACTACGAGACCTGTGGTAATATTTGCATTACATCTGCTGATTGAAGTACTACTGATGTAATGATTGCCGCACCACATAGATCTCGAAATATAATAATTATTTGCTGTCGTCACAATATTCTCACATTATCGAATAGTGCTGCGATCTTTTTGGTCGGTCTTCAGACGGGTACAATTTTATCATCAAATCATTACATATTATATATAGTTTAGGCGACATTTGAATGCTAACTAGGTTCACGCAAAAAACTATTAAGAACGCGCAGTTTCATCGGCAATAAAAATATGATAGATGTCTATATCCGCCCTTCATACCTTTTTATCACGCATAAAATGCCTGACGCATACCACTGTGCTGATGGAACGGCACCGCGGTTACGTGTGGCTTGCAACCACTAAAAACTGCCCGCCTGTATGTACATGCTTAATGCGGCTTGGGTTTGTAACCTCGTCCTGTATACAGGAAGCTCCCCGACTACTTCTGTGGGGGCCACCCCGATGCTTTCTGGATTCATAACTACTTCTTTGCCAAATCTCAAAGCAATAGATTATGTAGGTGAGACATGACGTGACAAGTAAGTATCATCTCCAGTCCGTATTTGGCCACTACAGGGGTACGGACCTCCCGAAATCAGAAAGGGAATTAGGCCGCAGTCAACCACCTGCACTAGGCCAGAGCGACCTCTGGCCTAGTGCACGTTGGATACAGTTCACTCACCATGCAGGTTTCTTAATGAACTTTTCCTTCTCCGTTGAGTGCATGGGTCTATGATGATCTATGATATAGATCGTACATGAATTAGAAATAATTCAGTGTTACGGGACCGGGAATCGTACACACGACCTCTAGATCATAGATCGTATCTATGACCTCTAGACTACCAATGTACAAGCAGGTATAGACATAGATTTTTCACGTTCATATTTAAAACAATCCTTTTCAAACAGTCATGCAAATGTGAATTTGAATAACAAACCGCTACTAAAATCGTTACCGTTCCAGCTTACTTTATGACCCGACTGCTAATGCCCTATCGATCTGGTAGTTTGGCAGCCGTTTCATTCTGTGCCATGCGGGACACGTCATGGTTCCGCCACCGATACGGCTGAACCGGACAATACAACCCCTACATTGGATGTGATAAATATTAACTGACGACGTCAATGACTGCGATGTCTACTCGTATTTATGTTTTGGTTTCCTTGCTAATGAAATGATAGGAATGAAATGATTATTCAAAACTATTTTTAACAAAATACAAAACCAACTTCTACAAAATCTACTCTAAAAATGCACTAAAACCTAAAAAATAATTACCTATTTCATTTATTTCAATTAATTGAATATCACAATCATTTTACTATGACAATAATATACAATTATTGCTATTTTTGAAGTCGGTGCCAGCCTAAATAGGTTAAGACGATTCTAAGCAAGAAGAAATCACAATCGAATATAATTAGAGATGTATACTTATGCTACTTTCTTATATGTATATTTGTAAACCTCGGCTGGCATCGAGGAGGGCAGGGTCGACCCTAAGAAACTTCTTAGGGTCGACCCTCAATCGTCGTCTTATCATGTAGAGCAACTGCTCTACATGATATAATACTATACTACATTTAATATTTATAATATTATCTATACTATTATAAAATTGTTAAATGTCAAATTTTCTTAATCAAAGAATTAAAAAAAAAACTATTCTCAGATCGACTAATTAAGGGCCTCTGAAACCAAATTCGTCAATGTTTGTTCGTTTGTCCGAGATTCACGCAAAAACCAGCGAGTAGAATTTGTTCATACCATTATAGTCTTAAAGGTACTATTCTGACTTAAATATTGCGGCATGTTTCATTAAAATCGGTTTAGTAAAATTGAAAATACAGTCTGATCCCTGTTTTAGGAGCCGCCGTTAAGGTACGAGAGCTCAAGTAAAACTGGTTCCAAGGCTTTCTTTATATAAATCCATGATTATTTCGTGATTCGGTAACCGACATTCGGTAGCGGGCGGAGCCGCAGGCAAAAGCTAGTATATTATATAACTTTTCAACTGTAACTTAAAAATAGAATTCTTCAAATGGTATGTTTTACTTATTTTCCCTAATTGTCTTTATATACAAATATATGTATGTATAAGCGTTCATGCGATGATCCAGTGCTTTTAGTAATCCTCTAACTTATGAACGACTTGACCAATTGAGATTATATACATATACTCGTATGACCTTACATATGTCTGTGCTAGGATTCGATACGTGGCCCTATAGTAGAAAGAATAATTCCCATTCCATATTCATCCTCACTACAGGGGCACGGACTTCCCCAAATCAGAAGGGGGATTAGGCCGTAGTCTGTTACGCTGGCCTAGTGCGAGTTGGATACAGTTCACATACCCATGCGGGCATGCAGGTTTCCTCACGAAGTTTTCCTTCTTCGTTGAGTACATTGGTGTCTACAGTGTAGACCGTACATGAATTAGAAATAATGTAGTGGTACGGGACTGGAATCAAACCCATAACGTTTCGATCGTAAGTCGTGTCTATAACCACTACACCAATAATGTACGAGTATCTTGTATTATTAAGAATATTTGTGCACAAATCGGTAGTGCACATAAAAAATCTATGGAATCTAGAAATTGCTGTGGCACCGGCATAATAATAGCGTCACACGATCTCGTCCCCTGAATGGTGTGATAACCAGCCGAGGGATAGTTCAGTATAATAGGCAACATAGTTATCTCGCGATTCAACCAATATTTACCAGGAACTCGACAAACCCTACCGAGTGTGGAATTACGGCAAATAATTCCCTTTTGTAGAAGTCAATGCTCAGAGTGGACTTACACGGGTCAATAATAATGGTTTTCACGATGATGCTAATAAAAAAGGCTTACAAGCAGCGGTAAGACAGACTGGAGTCTCCATTGGGGCAACAACCTTTCACAAAGGATCAGTGTCTGACTCGGATTGGATTCCTGATTAGCATAAGCTTTCGCTTACATACTAGCAGACGTAACTGGGCCTCAAGATTGGCACAAGACCAGATAGTGTGGCATTCTGAGCTGAAATAACGTTACGAAAAGCGTTACGTAATATTACATGTCAAGTTATAGCGCGAAATGTTTTATTAACTACCTTTCGTCGTCCATATTATATGTATAATAATATTCTGGACACACACACACACACACATTGATCTAGTCCCAAACTAGGATTCCCTATATACAACGATATAGGTATTAGACAACGATATACATAGTTATATTGATAAATACTATATAGATAAATACGTCCATGACTCTGATATAAACATTTATGCTCATCACACAAACTTTGTCCCTACCAGGATTCGAACTTGTGACTCAATAACACAGAAAGCAGGGTCACTGCCACCGTGTCAATTAGTCGTCGAATATGATTGTTTCATTTGCCAAATCGATTAACTTCATAAAATAAAAAAAAGTAAAAAAAAATGATAAAATAGTATATTTTTACTATAGTTAAAAAAATATAATTTAGTGGTAATAGGTACTTATTATTTTTAAGGAATTTTGTTTTGAAATAAATAACAGGAGTAAGACTTTAGGAGCTCTGAAATTAAATTAAATAAAATTCATGAAGTGGAGTTAATCGATTTGGCAAGCGAAGCATTCATGTGTTGTAGCAAACAAACGAGTTTTGAATGCTTTCTGTCGTATACAAAAGAATCGAAAAAAAATAATTTAGAATTAAGGGGGAGACCTTACAATTTTCATGCAATTCTATCCATCTAAAGGTTCTCTGGAAGAGATCGCAACTTTGCTCGATTTACTTTAAGTTTGGAGTTCTGAAGTTCTGTTAATTGGTATGCAGTAAAGATACTCTTATCTATCTCAATTATAATTTGCTTACTGATTTTGCTGAATATAACGGAACAGATTCAAGAACACCCGACTCGCGATCAAGAGGCTACGGGTTCAAACTCCGGTCCAGTAACACTGGTTTTTTCAAACCTATGTCGGTCACGGTCTTTTGTTTCAATGAACCAAAAAACCATAGACACCAATGAACTCAACAGAGAAGGAAAATTTCGTGACGAGACCTGCATGCCCGCATGGGTGTATTAAGTCTACCAATTCGTACTAGGTCAGCATGGTACACTACGGGATAATCCCCTTCTGATTAGGGGACCTCCGTGTGTCTAGTGGGAACGAATATGAACTGGGGATGATGATGGATGATGAATATTTTGAGCAGATTTTATCACGGTCATGTATTGGGTGGGTTACCCGTTCTAATAAATAGTACAGTGATAACTGACGTTGAGGCACGCGTTGCCGGCAGAGGCGGTGGCGGCGTGACCGTGGCGAAATGAGCGCGGCCGCACTGTGGGCGGACGGCGCGGGCGACTCGGCGCCCGGATCCGACGTCGGCGAGCGGATCACGCGGCTCTTCCCCAAGTGCCGCCCCAAGAACATGCAGCACCACCACGACAGGTAGCCGCGCCTCGCGCACCGAACGCCGCCGTCTCACCAAACACACCTACAGATAAATCAGCTCGAAGACGCCTTTACGTTGTAGCAGTGCTTGTACACACGGTGAATAAAACCGGAACAAACTAGTTTGCGATAACTACCACACGCCTCGCACTCTCGCATCAGTCGCTTATGCAGCACCACAACGACAGGTAGCCGCGCCTCGCACACCACCGTCTCACCAAACAGACGTACATCAGCTTGGAGACGTTTTTACGTTGTAGTAGTGATTGTACACATAGTGACTAAAATTGAAATAAACCAGTTTGCGCTAGCTACCAGTTGTTACGAACTCTCGCATCAGTCGCTTATAAGTGGCGTTAGAAGTTAGTTATACTTATTAAATTACGTTTAATATGTGTAATATTAAATAACTACCAATAAAAATAAAAATATAAAAGTATTTATTTATTTATCTGCTAACCAAGCATTACTACAAACAAAAAACTGATTTAGTGTCCAAGCTGATTTAGCTGTAACTTAGTGGCTTTACATCATATAGGCCTTCGCATTATCATCAGCCAGTGGATGTCTACTGCTGTACACGCGCCTCCTCCATAAAAGAGAGGGTTTAATCTCCACGCTCAGTTGGCTTTTTGTAGATGGCTTTAAATATTGTTTGTAACGCAGGATAACGCTTAAGACATTTGGTGTCGTGATTACAGTTCTCATCGTCATCACTTGGAAGACGTCCACGCTTAGATAAAGGCATCTCCTATAGAGCGTCATGATTAAAACTTTGCGGGATTTTATGTCCACCGCTCGACATTTTTTGGATCATTAGTCCAACACGGAGAAGCCTATCCACGCTGCATTTTTCTGACAAAGTAACTCTGCTTGAAGTCTCATTGTTTAACAAAATCCGAAGCAGTGATATCCTTAACAATTTGAAGTGGCAATGAGCATGAGGCTTACTCAGCACGCAGAACCGTTAACAAGTGAGGTAGGAAGGTTCTCGAATGGCCACCACGGATAGTTGTTGTTAGTGGGTCAACGAACTCGTGAATTTTTTAAAAAGTACGTTATGTGTAAAAACGGACTTAATGCCTAAGGCGTTTTCTACCATTCAACCAAACAGGCGTATTATTAATGAAAAAATCAATTAGTGAGAATATAATGGATCTTTAGATAATATAAAAGAAAGTTTGTCCGCGTCTGTCTGATTGACCGCTCAGTTCCTCCAAATTACGCAACGGATTTTGATGCGGTTTTCACTATCATTTAGGAATTTTCTTCCGGAAGCATGGAGATTAAACCAAATTTGCTCATCCACCAGTGGGCTTCTATGGACTAATGATGATGAACTAATCATCTATTCTGAACACACCAATATTCGGAACACTGCTATTTGGCGTACGTTACAAATAGGACAGTGGCACGTAATCTCTCGAGCTGTTCATTCATTAATACTACTTCACTGGACCCTCAATGGTGTAAGTTTTGCTGTAACACAACTGAGCTAAATTTAGGCTCTCGTATCTTTTTCTAATGCCAAACGCCAAAACGAGATAGCTACAATTTTGGCGCTGTCACTTTTGTTTTGAAACGCCAAAATTAAGCTTTATGTACAAATTTAGACGTGATCTCGAAACTTTTAACCGTTTAAAGACACGCAAAAACCGCAACATTTTTTGTGCTTTTTAACAGAAATGTAGGTTGAAATTGATTGCTATTTCGTTTTGGAGCTTGGCAGTAGAAAAAGAGAGAAGGACCGAAATTAACTTAAGTTGTGTTATATGAGAATTGACACCAATGTCTGCTTAAAATAATAATTATAGAAATATGGTGAATAAGATTCTCTGTCTGACGCAGACAGACACAATAATAACGTAACTCATTCTTTTACTTGGGGTATCGGGAGAACCGTGTGTGAGACACTACTGATTCAAGGTACATCTGTTGCGATCTCCATGACGCTTGTCAAGCCAACCGCTGAGATTATGACAATTCTCCCTCATTACTGAGGAGGCTTATATTGCTGGACATATGTGGACAATGTGGGTAGTTCAACTGTTTAATAATAATGTATTAGTGAGTCAGTTCTTGTATGTTTGCAGGTTGACCTCCGGTCTGGAGGGTCGTGACACGAACAACGTGAACAACGTCTCTTCAGACGAGGAGCGAGGCAATGAAGCGCAGCTGGTCATACTCAACTCTAAGGGGGGTACCTACAAGCTCAGAGACTCGAGGTATTATTCACTGAATTAGACAGTTGTTTACTGTTTTATACACATTATTATCTACAGCATTATAACCAGCTGAGACTCCGCTGTTAAAGACTGAACTTTTTTTTTACGAGGAGGAAATGCCTGACGCATACCGCCGCGTTGAGGGCAGAACGCGACAGTTATGTGGGACCTGCACCCACTAAAACCTCCCTGTCGTCCGTCAGAGCCCATTTGGGTCCCGGCCGCAGGAAATTGCACCAGTATGTCTTCTGCGGCGCGAGCGAGCTTGTTCGTTGGACCACATCTTGTATGCAGGGAGCCTAGCTCCCCGACTCCGCCTGCAAGTGGGGGCGCGCCGGACGAAGACGCGCCGTCTCCACGGGCCTGCTAGCTGCTAGAGCAGCGGGGTGCCGTCCCCACTGCTCGCAGCCTGAGTTAAAGACTGACCTAATAACTTAACCCATTAACGACCAAGTTCGTTGATTTTGTAACAGGATATTTGGATTAAAATTCTATATACATAATAAAATAATAAATGCATAAAAGGTACGATCTTTATGTTTTTTGGTATGCTGAAACAGAATCTGAAAATTGCTATTTTTATCCCAAAATTAAATATGACTGTTTTTGTATAAAATTGGTAAAAAGTTTGTTATTTTCAATCTTCATAATTTTTTTCATCATGAAACGCGCAATATATGGAAATATAAAAAGTTCCTGTTCAACTTCAATAATTTTATGCACCGATTGTTGGAAAAACTCGTACTTCCGTGCGTTTTACGATTAAAAAATTGACGAATATTAAAAATTCAGAACTTTACGCCATTTTTTGTAATCCACCATATTTAATTATGGGATCAAAAATTTTGAGCCCAGATTCCTGATACCTGCACGCAGCAAGACCTGATGGTCGCTTCGTCTTCCGCCGTCCGGATGGCCACTTTCTGGGCTACAACACTTTAGTGCCCAACAATTTGCTATCGATACGCAAAGAAGAAGAAGCCCCGATTCTGTTCCAACACCCCCGAAAACATAAAGAACCTTACCTTTTATTCATTTATTACTTTGTCACATACATAAAATTTTAGTTCAAAAATATGTTACAAAATCAACGATGGTGGTCTAAAAACCTAATAAGATTAAATCATCGTCAGATGGAGCGGCTGTGACCAATTTAGTCATCCAATGACTACCCCCGATTTTAATTAGATCCTTGGTCTACATCAGAGGTTCCCAGACTTTTTTCTCATAGACCACTTTCAAAATTTAGCTGGTTCCGTTGGATCCCCTGCAGCTACATTTCTACCATACTTCCAAAACTCGACAAAAAATGTGAAGATTAGATCTATGGAAATTTGAGTATGCCAACGTAGACCCCTGTCGAGTCTCCCGTGGACCCCGGGGGGTCCAGCTGGACAACTTTGGGAACTAAGGGTCTACATAGTCGCGGGATAAATCCACACGAGTTGGGCGTCGCCTCTAGGATATAAGGACCCCAACTTCGGTCGGTTTTGGGATCTACCTGCTCCGTTCACTACCACTTCAGCTTTACAACCTTCTGAGCTATGTCGGTAACACTAGTTCTGTTTTTTTATCAGAAATCTATGTGAAACAGCAAAATATTACCTTTGAACAGAATTATGATTGGCTTGTACCGCCACTGAGACACAAGTCAAACCAAGGAGCTATCCATCAAAAAGTACTTTGTAATATCATTATATTAGTTGTCGATCATACGAATTGTGGTGTACGGCAATCGGTCATTTGAACTCGTTCAACAATATATACTCCAATAACAGCAAATCCTGAATATTTTAGGATAATTCAGTGCTATGTTAAAGAAGAACTTTATTGGGTTACTTTATTTACATTAGATTAATTCATTAAAAGAAGGGTACAAGGGTACACAACCGCCCCGTACTTAATTTTGACGAGTCTAAACAAAACTGATGGCTCCAAAATTGTAGCTTTCTCATTTTGTCATTTGATATTAAAAAAAGATAGGGAAAGACTAAATTTAGTTAGGTTCAGCTATCGCAAAATTACCACCAATATCGACTAATTAAGGGCTTCTGAAACTATCTTTTGGTTTTCTTCGTGCCTGTTGGTTGTTCGAGTTTCACGCAAAAACCAGCGGGTAGATTTTGGTAAACCTGTTGCAGTCTTAAAAGTACTATTCCAACTTAAAAACTGCAGCATGTTTCATCAAAAATGGCCAAGTAGAATTAAAGATACAGCTTGATCTCTGTTTCAGTAGCCGCCGAGGATTCGAGTAAAAATGGTTCTTGGGCTCTTTTTTGTAAATCTATAATTATTATTTCGGGAATTTCCATTTAACGCGACAGCCAAAACGGGCAGAGCCGCGGACGGAACCTAGTATTGCATTTCATTATTTGGACGTAGTCCACATTTGAACCCATTAGATTGAGTCACTTAATTAACCCAATAAATTGGCGTAATATTAATATAAATATTATCTTCTGTTACCAGGATCATAGAAATAGCAGGAGGACGGGAGCTGTATTCACAGAGTCGAACCAAAGCAGTGAGGAAGCTGCGGCATAATAACACACACAAGCACAACCTTAGGAACAAAGTGCGATCGCTCACTAAGGACACCGTCGACTATGCGGCGGATAATCTTAGTAATGAGGTAGATTTCTAGAAAATTCTCGTAGCTACTCGTAAAAAATTACTTAATTTAACTTTGATGCTAACCATATCTATGCTTTTCTAGCTTATTCTTTTTAAAAAAACGTGTCTTGTTTAGACTAGACAAGATACGATGAAACAAACGTGTAGGCTTTTTCCGATTCTGAAACAATGTACGTTTTTCTTCCCGCTTGTCGAGGTCTGCATTTGCAGAAGGTTATATCTTTCGAGCGTATTCTAATGGGCGGCTGCCTTCTAATGTCATAAGTAACCGTCACAATAACTACCAGTAACTAAATAGTTATTTTGACACTAATTCTGTTTATTTTGTGTAGAACACTTGCGAAGTACGGTGAAATTAGATCTAAAACAGCACGAACTGATTATTTTTAATAATATTTTTTTTAAACTATTTTTTCAATTGTACCATTTCTTCATCCAAAACTGGACCAATTTTGTTTATTACCTTATTATTACCTTTTATTTATTGTGTATTGTAATGGAAAATAAATCTTATATAAAACAAAATATCAAGAAATGAAAATTACTGTCTTAGAAATAGTATTATATATAATTAATTTAATTAATTCAGGAAAGAAATAAGGAAATAACAGAACGGGGATAAGATTTTTTTCTCTTAAGCGATAACATTACTCACATAATAATCTTCATTAATACATTCATCTTCCAGATATCTTTACACAGAATAAATAATGAGCCCAAAAAGATGATATCGCGGCACACATCGCCGACATACACGAACGGGGATCGAGAACTCGTCATAGAACAGAACACCATGGGAATACCAAAAAACAGCTCCCCAATACTGGACCCACATAAAACTAATGATGTGAACACCAAGAATAGTCCCATAGCGGTCGTGGCTGACGGCGAAGTAGTTGTATTTGACGATAGCAACGATTGGAAAGGTGATTGTTATTTGAAAGGATAACATTAATGTCCTATCTTTCTAAAGTGAAGGCTTCATTACTTAAGGTTAAAGTTATGGTTATTTCTATAAAAAAATGTTTTTCAGGCAAAGAAATTTAAATGGTCGTAATACTTAATCGTCTCTGCTTCTTGATTAGGTACTTAACTAAAACCAAACTGGCTACGTATAGTAACTACGGTGATTTCAACATCAAACCAAACCAAATTTTAGCCAAATTTTCCATTTTACGGAAGCTAAAAAATTTGTTTGGCCAAAATATTGCCTTTTTTTCTATCTTACTGCTATAAACTTTTTTATATATACCATGTACTCAATTGTGTACAAGTACCTATAGTTACGTCTCTTATCACCCGCATAATTGATTAAAATTTGACGTTAAAGTAGGTGAATTTTCGTTCATCTTATCCAGCGAGACATTTCATGAAACCTTTTTTTCTCTCTCTTTTATTTTCAGTGATATTGAATTCTGTGTCCCTAGGTTTGAGGAAGGAACCTGAAGCTAGTGACGATGAGATCGATATCAGTGTAAAAAGGACTTTAGACAGTATTAAAAATGGTGATAGTGATGTTATGAACAATAAGAGTGAATTGAGTTGTGATGGAAGTGACTCCACGCCGTCAAGGGAGGACGTGAGGTTAGGCGACATAAGTCCGTCTGGAGTATGGCTCTCTGGCGATGAGGATAAGAGCAGGGTGACTCGAGTTATAGGCGAACTCCCTATAGCAGAGTATGAAGGTTCGCCAAGGAGATACGGAACACAGAAGACCATAAATAGATCACCGCGTCCTGGCTTTCCTCAGGTACATATCTTTATATATGATCGTATAACTTCTGAACAACTTGACCGAATGGTGTCGAGACGATAGTTCATAGCTGTGCTTCCTAGGTTCCGATAGGTGGTGCTGTGATTCAGATAAGATTATACAAACACGAGAATAGAGCGATTCAAAGTTAATGTTTTATTTATTTAAAGATAGTATATAATCCAACTGATTCTGAAACATTTAATTGGCCACAAACTACGTCATAAGAAACAGAGTTATTATATTAAACAGAGTTATTATATAGTTATATATATTATAACGAATATTTATTTATATATTGCAGCGTTGATCGAACTTTTTTAGTTTTTCAGTCCAAATTTTTCAGTCCAAAGTCAATTTTTCTTTTCCATCGTCATATATCTTCATCATCCCCAGTCTATATTCGTCCTCGCTAAAGGAGCAAGGACCTCCCTTAATCTACCGTCCATACATTTTAAAATAATTGATAATTATAAATCAATTTCAGAGGGTAGTAACAGAAAGCAGAGACGTCTCACCGCCATCCAGTTCTGCGGCGTTCGACTATTTATACGAGTTCTCCGAAACGAGGAAGGTGCTGGAGGAATTCTTCAGGTGTCCGGCACAGGGTGGACAAACTCAGCTGAATAGCAACGACGAGATTGTCAATTTTCAGGTAATAATGGAACACCGACTAACTATCACGGAGTAGAGTCGCTGACGTGACTCAAATGATTGCAAAGTTGAAATGGTATCGAGCGGGACACACGGGTCCCACTATCAATGGACGTTGGGATCGTGAAGTGATAGAGTGGCAATCTCGAACTGGAAAGCGTAGTGCGGGTCGACCCCCGGCTAGGCGGACCGATGTCCTGGTGAAGTCGCGCGGAATCGGTGGACGCAGGTGGCTCATAGCTGCTCGGTGTGGCGTTTATTAGAAGAGGCCTGTGCCCAGCACTGAACGCTCGTCGGCTGATATTGACGATGCATGGATTACTGCGGATAAATACGCGAGCAACCCCCGCGACCGGACTCACGGGCCACAGAAGAATACGTGTCGTTTTTAATTGGTGTGAATATATCCGAATATCCGTCGCGCCGTACCCTCGGCACAGCGGTATGCGTCACGTATTTTCTGCATGACAAATAAAAGCTAATGGATGTTGTTATGTGAATAATTCGTCGTTGACCCTAAACTTTTATTCAATTCGATAATATTCGCTGCTCATTTTATACGAGTCGTAGTAAATGAATGTTCATTTTATTTAATTTTCGGTTCGTTATGAAATGTAACATACATATATACAGTCACGCTACTTTCCCTTGCTTTTCGGCGGGGAATCGAACTCCGATCTCCCGCGTGATCGGCGGGGATACTGACCATTATTCTACCGAAGAATTGCGGTAGACAGAGACCACTTCTTTCCACTTACTGCGCTCGTTTATGTAGTACAGTGGCTATGTAACAACAATATAAATTTAAGGAAATAATGCGGTTGTTTCTCTTTATTGTTTTTTTTTTTGTTAAAAAATCGAACATATTCGATTTTTTACATTGTTTTTTGTGTTCGCAGAACGGCGACGCCTAAAACGATAATAATTTGTGGCAACAAACAGTCGTAAAAGGACACTTTATTTATTTATTTAAACCACATACACAGATACATGAATTTGTTTAAAGTTAGTTAAATGTATATCCACAATATTATATAACAAACTTTAAAAACACAATAAATAAGAAATGAAATGTGCAAGTTTGGGTGGTCTTATCTCAGTATGCGATCTGTTTTAGACAACCTTCGCAAGATAATTTGAATAGTTTTACTTTTTCTGAACTACAGGAGTTGGACTACGAATTGAGACGCCAAACGCAAGAGTGTCACTCGGAGAACGGGCTGGAGGGGGAGAGTGAATCGGAGTGGCCTCAAGTCAACGACATACTGGACTCGCCGCACACAACACACAACCACACCAATTTCTTGGGGTTGCAGGTATTTTTAACGGGTGTCGCGAAAGAATGTTTCAACCCTGGGCATGTGGGGTTTATTAAGAAAAGATTTGTAAAGTGCAAGGTAAATTCACACATCACACGGGTTAAATCAAGGTCATACACGACACATTACTGGTGCAATAGATGGCGCGAAAGTTGAGCAATGATCCCGAGTGCTCAGAAGAGGATTTATAAATCCAAGACGCCGAGTGAAGTCGAGTCGAGTCCGGAGTGGTTTTCGAACGCGCGCGCTTGCTCGCAATTCGTTAATCAGTTAGCTCTTTAAAATATACATGCACGAAATCTCCCCCACTATTGCGTCTTATGCTCAAGTCTACTACTATGCCGTCTACTATGCGTGGTGTGGGACGCGTTCTCCCGCCTGGATGGGTGTATCAGCACGTCACGAGTCGCATAACAATTTGAATAGAAGCGTTCACTAGTTTCATTTAGGTTTAGTGTACAGGAAAATGTTAATATTCTGCACTTGGTGGAAGAAATCAGGTTGCTTCAGTAGCACTGCTCAGGTGCGTTCGATTCATGCTATAATCGGTCTCAGACAGTAAGTTTCTACACATTCTGACAGAACATTACACACTTATGGTGCTTAGTACTGGCATAATAATAGCGTCACTCCATTTCTTCCCGTAAATGCTGTGAGGACCAGTTAAAGGGGGTATACCGGGAAAATGAACAGTAGCGTTATCCTGTTATCCAGTCAAAATCTATTGCTATCTCCACGATGGACATTATGGCAAATCCCTCTTTTTAAGGAGGACTATGTCCAATAGTGGACTTACATGTGCTGATGATAATAATGATTATACTGTTCCACCTACGTACAAAATTATAAACAGAGAATATTTAGCCGAGTTGCAACTTTCCTCATAGGTAAATAGATAAAACAGCCTTATTCTATTTGAAATCGTGTAGTTTGAAAGCATAAACAGGAAATGTTGTCTCATAAGGAAGTTGGTATGATATCATTTTCTTGCAAAGCGTGAGCGCTCAAATATATTTTGTTTATAGTAAAAATACCTTCGCTCGCGACTCCACTGTTTTTGACTATCCTACAAGAACATTTTGCGGTCTTAAAAGTTGCCTTTGCTACTCTCTTATATCTTGTACCTATCACCATGTACTTATATCCGTCCAAAGACAACGATCCCGTACTTTCTTACGCACTAAGAAAAAACTAACCAACAAGCACATGCTTTCATGTAGTAGGGATTTAAACTACTCACAATATTAGAGTATTCTGTTCTTTATTTCCTATATATAAAATTTAACCTATTAGGCATGACGCACCACTATAGTAGCTTTCGCGGATATCATCTTTCTAAAGACGCGCCACTATATTGGGCCACTCTAGTACCTCACTCGTTCACCATTTGAATTAAACGATCGTTTACTGTTTTGTTTCATAATTTCTATCTTCATATTGTTTTATAACACTGTTAACAATAAACAGACGAAATACGCCTTTGTTATGATACGTCTGTGCCAGATATGAATCGGACAAACGTGCTTAAGAGTTTTAAAGAAACTGTTGCAATCCAACATGTTGCTAAGTAAAATAATGGCATGTTTTAATTAGTACATTATTCTAATCTGCAGCAACAAGTAGCCGTCTACCCCGAGCCGAATGTTCGAGAACTCAGCGTCGGCACCGCCTGGAGCGGATCAGCGTCGCCGGGTGCCGTGCGACGCGAACTCGACCGCGTGCCGTTCGCACTCTCCACAGATACTAGCGACACCGGTAGCGAACTTTCGCTTATCATAATGGAGAATGAGCTGTCTGAAATGAAAGGTAAAATATGAATATATAATGTCGTCGCTCCATTTCGACGACAGGACACATCGACCACGGAACTTCTGTATGCGTATAAATACTCCACGAACGGGGTTTTATTACACTGGTTGGCTTTTCTTTGATAAATCAATATACATTTTCCCAGAGTTTAGCGATGCGGACGAGTCGATATCCAGCGTAGGTTAGATGCGTAAAGTTTGCAAGCTTTTTAGCGGTGTTACCAACAATTTATTGGCCATTTTTTATTTAAAATGTTTTGATTTTTTCTAATGATTTTTTTTTATAATACATGTACAATATGAATATATAGACAAGAAAAAATATCCAGTAATCAGGCCTATATTAGCTTGGAATCTCACGCTACAGGGATATCTAGTCAGGGAAACAAGTAAAAGTGTACGAGTTTTCTATATTGGCAACACTGTAAACAATATCGATAATGTTTGTGTTTGAAACATTAATATAACTTCTACTCACCTAATAATCAGATCTTTGTATGTCTGAAAATTACATGGCAGTAAAGATCTTGAATAAAAGTGTCTACGTCACTTTATTTCTAATTTTTTTTGTTACCTCTTGATGCTTCAACCGTTGAGTCAGTTGTATTGAAAATTGCTTGAAACGTAGATATCATATTTACCATTAGTCTATCGTATTCGTAAGCTATATTTTAACTAGTATACAATAATATATAGTAGAAATTTGTCTTATTTTTAATATATCAACACGGTTGACTATTTGGCTTTCGGTAATTTAATGGAGATAATTTACGTTTTAGGGATTTCTAGAATTTCCCAATGATATATGTAGTCAAAATATTCGCCCGGAACTACCTGGTTGCACTTACAAACCTGTTCAATCGTAAACGTGTGCACGTTGAAGGTCATCCTGCAGGCGGCTGGGAGGTCAGCCACTCGCGTATAGCTGGCCCGTGAAGGCGGCGCACTAACGTTCTCTGCGCCCCTACATGTAGGAGACGAAGAACAAGCCTACCTGCACAAACATAAGACTCGTTAGTGAATGGAGCAAGACCTGAGAAGGACATAATGTGATTTTTAGTGGGAGCATGCTTCATATAACTGCTGTGTCATGCCCTCGACGTCCCGGTATGCGTTCAGGCACTTTCTACAACATCTAAACGTGTAACTATTTTTAATAACCAAACTTATGCATTCTTATTTATTTTTAAGATGCATCAACAGTAAACATATTACTATTTTTTAACAACAGACAAAATAGGTGCATAGGTCTTTGGAATTACATATGTTCGCAATATAGATTTGAATAGACATAGACAGACTTAATTAAGTATATACAATTTTTATAGATATGTCTATAGAATATAGAAATGTTATATTCGAATACATTTTTATTATTGTTCTAGTTCAAATGGACACTAACAGGGTGGTAGTCGCTCAGTTGCCCATCGTGGAAGATGGCCTGTCTTCCGAACACGCTTCTGATACGGACAACAATAATCAGTTGTCATTGGTAAGAAAATTATATTAAGAGCGTATTCATTAGTACATTTGCGTCATAAGCATGTATATATGCGCACATTTTGCCTGGACACTATCACCAGAGCGCATATGTGCGCGCAATCATTATTATTAACCTATACTAAATAAAAATTCTTTAATTTTTTTTATTTATGCAATACATTCAAACATACACTCACGTCTTTTTCCCGGGGGGTTAGGCAGATACCACTTCTTTCCACTTATTACGATCCTGACGTACACCTTTCGCTTCTTTACTTTCATCACCGCTTTAATACAAGCACGTCGGTTGCGTGCACTCCTAACCTGGCCTTTCTTCAACAGTATTCCTCATGCAATATTGTTTTTATTTTTCATATTTTGAAACATTTTCATTAAAATACAATAAAAATAAATTGGTGGTAAGAACGAATTTTCCACTTTTCCGTGTGATGCAAATGGGTTTAATAATCATTCTAATTTCTCATCTTTATAATTACCATAACACTTAGCAATAGGGTTACCAATTTTGGTTTACGTATTTGGGAATTTTCCACAAACAAAATGCGGGACAGAGCCATTAAAAGCTAAATTGCGTAGTGTATCCTAAGAAAGACTTTCAGCAATAGTTTTATAGTGAAAAATGTTTGGTGAATCGTGGATAAAACGACTGTGTATATACTTTTTTTATGTTTAACATAACGGTGTGCTTTATTAATTTGACCGCTTATTACGTATCAGGTTTGTCGAGCGCACGAGCGTTCGTTAACTCCTTTCATAAAATTTAATATACATCACTCATCTGATAGAAAAATGATGTAATTACAAAAAGGTTGAAATTATAATTTTCTTTTAAATATTTTCTTAAATTTGCAGCTTTATGTCATAAACATATTTTATGAGACATCGGTGCCGATTCTGTTGCACAGAACTTAACTAAATTTGTTCCCTCTCTATCTTTTTCTAATGTCATATGCCAAAACGATATAGCAAACATTTATAGCGAGTACCGATCCACGTTTGTGTCAAACGGTTCAAAAAAATGTTGCGTTTTTGCGTATCTTTAGTCCGTGTGTTCCGAAATTGCTCCTAAATCTTATAATTTTGATGTTCCTAAACGAAACTGACATCACCAAAATTGTAGCTATCTCATTTTGGCGTTTGACATTAGAAAAAGATAGGGAGAGACTTTCTGTTACAATAGAATCGGTACCATTGTGGTAATCGATATAATTAAAAAAAATTAAATTCGAATTGCAGCAAGGGCGGGGCAATCTTTGTCTAATGAGGACGAATCATTGTACCCGAGTCATGGATGTGAATGTGTGATTGTGTCCAGAATGTTATTATTAATATAGTTAAAAAAAAACAAACCCAAATGCGTCTCCTGAAAAGTCGGAAAATTTAATTACGTCATTTGAATGAGCGCTACGCCGTAATACTGGTTCAGTACAGCGTTTTTAGCGCATCCCTCGCGGGCTGTCTCTTGGACTACTGCCTCCGTCCCTTCCCTATCGAGACGGTTGGCGCCCCTACTAAGTACTCTAATAAATTTAGTTGATCGTAACGAGTCATGCTTTGCCCATACTACTCGTACTTTACAAATATTTTTGCATCACATTTAATTATTAAAACTATTTTACATCAAATTAATAAATTTTCCAAATATTGCAGTTATCAAGAGCAACTTTGGACTATTTTAAGTAATCAGCTAAAACACATCTCTCATAGCAAATAACTGTCTATTAAGCCAACTCCTTGGCCACACCTGAGGTGTTCAAGCGCGACAGCCGAGCAGGTGATAAACTGTATTGTGATTGAACGGCATGATACGGTTAAGTTACGGTATGAACCTAAGGTCGGTATGGCTGCGATTCGCCTCCACGACCAACCGACCGTGGTAGTTCGACGCAGGATCCTCTTCACGACAAAAAAAAACTTAAGATGCGGCTAACAACTTGTTTCTCGTAGTTTAGTCTGGTGTTTCTCGTTGCCCCGTCTATAAACTACCGATATAGCAACCATCTGTGTATAACATATTTTAAAACGTTAACTTTCAGACGCAGTCATCGGTGGTTATCAAAGAAATCGTAGAAAACGGCACCAGCACGGACACGCACGTGTTGTCCGACGCCGAGTTACATTCCTTGGATCCTTTGGGTAAGCGATCGCATCAATGGTTTGAAGATTTCCCCTGCAGGATATATACTGTACTATGAAAAACATTGTTTCCGTGATCATCGTTTTTTCAAATGTAAGACCGATAACCAGTTGATGACGCTTCTCAGGGTGATGGTCACAAGGTCATGCCTCTAGGTTTGCCATATCAAAGCAACTCCTAATAACTTAGGAGTATATTCTATGGTATACGTAATTAAATACTGTGATTATTTGAAGATACGAGGGGACGTATTTAAGTTCGCGGAATGGAGGATAAGGAGGGATGATAAAAATCAAAATTATTT
This sequence comes from Thaumetopoea pityocampa, assembly GCA_017165845.1. NCBI lineage: Eukaryota > Metazoa > Arthropoda > Insecta > Lepidoptera > Notodontidae > Thaumetopoea > Thaumetopoea pityocampa. Next base: position 15,077 of record WUAW01038480.1, on the reverse strand, counting down.
TTCTTTTTCTATATATTCTCT
>WUAW01038479.1:11753-29726 GCA_017165845.1 Thaumetopoea pityocampa | reverse complement strand
CGCCTCTTTCCCATTGGGATAAGCAGAGACCACTTCTTTCCACCTGCTACGATCGTTTAATGAGCAAAGTGAATATCCGCAGCCCATAGTTCTCTCCCGTGGGCAACGAGACGTGTCGGATGGCGAATCACGACGCCGCAATTTTATGTGGTTCAAAAGTGACTAAAGTGCCTCATTGCGTACCCACGGCTTAGTGGATAGGAAAGGAAAAATGATGAAATGTCTAATTAGCTCATTTACGTACAGCGACTACGATAACAAAGCCACGATGTACGCTCGCGTCGTAGTCTATCACCCCAGTCCATATTCTTACTCATTACAGGGGCACGGACTTTCCCTTATAAGGAGGAAGTGTTACTGCCCACTGATCTACCACTGTACTGAGTGCTAGCACTTTCACTACATCACTTTGCTTCACTGATCCATTACTATCATCATCACAATCATCATTACGTAGAAGTCTACTGCTAGACATGGGCTTCTTTCTTAAAAAGGATGGATTTGCCATAATCTCCAAGCTTGGCAGGCTGTTTGAAGAGCGCAGTACATATTGATTGAGTAACAAGATAACGCTGCTGCCTATTATCCTGGTACGTCCCTTAGCTGGTTCTCATAGCATTCTCGGGAAGAGATTGAGTGACCCTATTATTATGCCGGCGCTATTACTGTTAATCTTCATCTTATTCCTTTCTTGTACTCACTTTCAACTAAGGTGCTCGTTAGAATTAAGCTTACATACCCTACGGAAGGTTCTGGAAATTAAAATTTAAATTGCCGTTTCGTTGTTTGTTTCTCTATAATTTTTCGTTCTTGTTCCAAAGTTTTAAAATCATATATTTTATTATTATATTTTATAGGCTGGTATCTAAGACCTTTAAGCCAAGTCACCATTTTAATATATATGTACTTTCGTCAGTTTTGTTAAACTATTTTATTGTTATAAAATATCCGTATGTCACATTTTATTGCTTCTTGGGAATTTTGAAATCAATTCAACGAATACTACTTTGACCAGGCAAATCACGCAGGTCTATTGCTTTAAAAATACGGTCACTTTGTTATCTTAGTCACAGTTTTATTCCCATGTTTCAATATTGTTCACGATTATTGACGATTAATACACAACACAACACCAAATTTATTATACATTAAACATCACAATAAACTAATATAAAACGTTATAATAAAACTTCAAGTGATATTTCACTTGAGTTGCCGCCAAAAACTCATAAATATACCATAAGTATATCACACAGATAATAAATTTAATTAGATTACACAATAATAATAAAAAAAAATAATAAATTTAATTAGATTATAAATTTAATTATCACAGATTATATTCTAAATCAACGTAACGATTTAAATTTCTATAGTATCGCTATATTAAGATTGCTCTATTAAAATTACACTTGTCTGATAATATGAAGCTTGTTAGAAACCAGCTGCAGATTATATCTCTGAGAACTCCGAAGTGAAACTGCAATAGAAAGCGTTATTATCGCAGTCTTCTATATGTACACTTGATATATAAAAGTAAAAGTGTCCAGAATATTATTATTATTATTATATATATAAAAAGGGTATATCTGATACTTAAGAAACAATAAACTTTATACAATTACAGTTTGTTTTAATACTCGGTAGTATAAAAAAAAAAAAAATTTTTTATTTCAGACAAATTAGATCCGTATAGAAAATTGATTTAAATACAATAAGAAAATAAATAAATTAATTAATTCATACTATGAATTAATAATAATCAGGTAGCCTTTGAGTCATTTGTTTGTTTGTTAATATATGAACCATGTAACAACGGTTGAACGTTGTACCGACAATCAAATCCATTTGCGAATACGCTCAGGATGGTGTTGGAGCTGATTTATACTAGAGATCCTCAAATTGAGCAGACTCTTTGTTTGGCTAATATGAAATATGCAAATTTACCGACTTCAGATGTGTTTTTGACAGCTGGCATGCATCCCTTGCAGATCATAATGGACCCCTGGGGATTTATACAATATAGACCACTTTGGGTATCAAAGGTTTATACGGTTTGTTTTTCACAATTGGATGTAATAAATTGGGTAACATATACTACCTTCTACTTTTTCTTTTATTTTTTATAGTGGCAATAGGCTGCTAATTCGCGCCATTTCTGCCAGTATCGAGTGTATATATATTTTTGAAGTCATATAATATTTTTCAAGTTAACAATAAAATATCGACGTGTCATATTTTATTGCTTCTTGGGAGTTTTGAAGTCAATTCGACGAATATCATTTTGACCAGACAAAATTCCCGCAGGTCTGTTGCCTTGAAAAAACACTGTCACTTTTCATCGATGGTCACATTTTTATTCCAATGTTTCAATATCTTTCATGAATATTGACAAAATTATATCAAATTTACTATCAGATAATATCAAATATTCACATTAATATATCATATCATCACAATAAACCGATATAAAGCACTAAAACAAATTTGTAGGCGATGAATATGCATCAGTCAAGTTGCCGCCAAAACTCCTATTCTACACTTGGCCTGACATACACTTGGCTAATTTTTAAAATGTAAACACTTAAAATCTCGTTCAGGGTTAGTTCTTCAAATTAAAAATGTTTGCATGCAAATAACACAGTTAACTTCACGTAAAAATATAAATGATGAATAAAAATTATTTTTTAAATATTCTGATGAAATAAGGTTCTTTATAATTTATTGTTTCAATCCACATTAGGCCAGCGTGGTAGGTCTAGCCTTCCCTTTGATTAGAAAAGATCTGTGCCCCTGAAGTGGAGACGAATATGGACCGGGGATGATGATAGTTACTGTTACATTCATACATACACTCACGCCGGTATCCCATAAGGGTAGGCGGAGACCACAGTTTGCCACATACTACGATCTTGACACACCTCTCTCGCCTCATCCACATCCATACATCTCTTCATACACTTTCGTCGATTAAGGGTGCTATGAACTTGACCTTTTTTACAAGAAAATCAAATAATTATTTGATTTTTGTCTTTGATCAGATTAAGGTTTTTTATTTCAACTAGCACGCAAATCATTATATCTATTATTATATTTTATATGAAGAGCGGTGAATATTACTTTTTTTAATGAGAATAAAAGAGACTGATGATCGTAAAATAATCAATGGAAAAGTTTCACCGACGACTGAGAACGAAATTAAGATGTCATTTACTGGCAATTAAAAAATAATTTATTACCAGCTCATTCAGCAGTGTAATATAAACATAAACAATTGAAAGAGAAACATTGTAATGATAATTAAATAAATTAATGAGCCATAGCAGCAGGCACAAAGTTTATTATTACTGTGGCGTAGAGAAATCGTCGAAGTCACGAACTTGGCTGAATGGTTTCAAACACAATGAAATAACGCCATCTATAACCGAGTTATTTTATAAATTTATACAAAAAAATTACTCCGTTTATGGAAAAGAAATATTTTCTTAATTATCCTGTTGGGAAAAGTGCATTAAAGCGAATGGAGCATATCTTAATTAAATAAACAGCTTGTGAAAAAAGATATGCAGTTTTATATATTAATTAAAAAATCCGACATTTCATATGCACCAACCTAATAAATTACGAGTTACTCAATACTCGCACACTCTTTTTTCTGTTCTGCGGGTAAAAATGTTGAAATGATTGTCAGTCTTATGTAATGGTATGTAAAAACAGCTGGCTCCTCTCGACATCATAGAGGGGTTATAATAATCCCATTGGTTTTCTGTATCAGTTTCACCTTTAGCTCGATTCGGGAGAATAATTTCATTACTACGTTGGTATGAAGCCGCTGTATCTGTCGTCTTCTCGAGGTCACAATCCTGGCAGAAGATCTGATCGTACACATCTTTAGTCTCAATTTTAATATATTTATTTTCTATATTGTCAGCGTAGGTGAAGAAGTAAATAACTGTCATTTAATCAAATGGCAATTATTGTACGATCATATACCTGCTACTTTACTATAAAAATATCATATAGATAGGACACGGTTTCCGGGAGATACATTCATTTGAATACGAACCGTCGAAAAGAAAACATCAAATTGGAGAAAAATGAAATAAGAGCTGTCATCAAGTACATCTGTTTGAAAAAAATGTTTATCAAAGACATACACAGTGACTTGGTGGAAACATTAGGAGAGTGCTCCTTCATACTCAACAGTTGCATGCTGGGCCAAGGAGTTTAAACCGGCAGAACATCCACTGAATATGAACATCGCGAAGGACGCCCATCCACGTCTCTAACCGAAGATAACGTGAAAAAAGTGGAAGATATTGTGTTGGCAGATCGAAGAGTGACTATCAGTGTAGCTGAGGTCACAGGGATCTCATATGGTAGCATTCAATGGTTGCACTCATTGGTCTCTGCGCGTCAGGTACCGAGAATGTTAACTGATGAGCAAAAGAAAAAAAAGTGTCGATATTTAGAGGCTGAATCTCGAGAAGTTTCAAGCTGATAGGGAAACCTTTTTGTCACGTTTTGTGACCATGGATGAGAACTGGATTCACCATTTTAATCCCGAGACCAAACAACAATCCATTACTTGGAAACGAGCTTCCTCACCGACACCAAAGAAATTTAAAGTTTCAAGTTCCGCGGGCAAAGTTATGGTGTCCGTTTTTTGGAACGCTGAAGGAATTATTATGGTGGGATATTTGAAAAAGGGAGCCACTATCACGGGATCTCATTACGCAGACCAAATGAAGAGATTGCGGGAGGCCATTAAGGAAAAAAGACGAGGCAAGATGCGAGCTGGAGTGCTGTTTTACCAAGAAAACCGTCACACTCAAACAAAGCTGCAGTTGCGATGGCTGCCATTCAAGAATCAGGATTTGAACTGCTTGAACACTCTCCCTATTGGCCAGATCTGGCTCCCAGTGACTTGATGCATTTACATGCATAAAATACTGAACGAGTAATATAAGAAGTGAAACATAGGTTATATTTTTATTTGGTGAATATATTATTATATTTTTATTTTAAGTAATTGAGCATAAACACTACTGCCATCTAACGAATAAAATAGAATTTATGCTGATACACCTGTTATAAAGTATATAATAGGTTTGGTTATTAATTATACATTTGAACCACTAGATGTCGTTATAATAAATTATTTACTTGTTCGCGTAACCTTTATAAGTAATCTAAGCGTACATTTCTTTTTCATTGTACCTAAAGTAGTATTTTTTAAAAGAGATGATTGTACTGCACAATGATCTTTAGATTGGATAAAAGAGAATTTATTAAGATACAAGTGAGGATTTATCCAATTTTACACGACATATTTTGACGCCTTTGTTAATTTTGAGTAAACAAAGGCGCACAAAAATCTGACAAATAATGTACATCAAACAACGAATACACACACCTGCAAAGATAGTAAGATTTCCATTTCCGCGCCATGTTTTTTTTAAGAAAGTGGCATGGTTAACCCGTATCATGTCAGCAAGTTTCAGGTGTATGATGTCGGGAAATCATAATTCATATATTTATTCTGAATTGGACTTTTCATTACGTAAATTTTTAATGAATTAATCTAAAAAAAATGTTATTAAGAAGCGCTCACCAATGATCGTCGTTTGCTAATCTTTTACCAGATTGTGACCGAGAATTAGCGACGTAAAGACTTTCTTGTTTTTTTTTAATTACTTTCCTTATTACGAAGGCAGAAATGATCACTGTTTCCCCGTCTATAGTCAATAATGGTTTTCTTTTTTTAAGATAAGGTATTAAATTCTATTTCTTTGGTATTTTTTAGTTTTTTTTTTCATATTTTCAAAGCTTCGATTATTTAAAAGTCGTTGAAGTAATAAAATACCAGTGTATGATATGTAACTCTAACGGATGCTGTTGTAATTACATGTAAAAAATCAATATTACAGGAGGATATTCCGTAAAACACATAGACAAAGTGTGTTTGTCTCTTCGCGCACAGTTCGGGAACTGCGTGAAGGTGTCCGGACTTCTTGGAAGACCGGACATGCTGTTTGTATTCGATGCGAGCGAAGTAGAAAGGGTTTTCAGAAGCGAAGATGCAGCACCTCACAGGTGAATACGGGTTATTTTTAATTCTTCTTGTAGCATTCTACAAAATTCATCGTCATTATCATCCAAGTCCATATTCGTCCCCGCTACAGGGGCACGGACCCCCCCGATCAGGAGAGGGATTAGGCCGTAGTCTACCGCTCTGGTGTAGCGCAGGTTGATTACCCAGAATTATGATCTATTTATTGTAGTCTAACTCTGATTAATTAGAATATAGTATGCAAAACATATTGTACTGTTGTTGATTCGTGGCGCTAACATAAAAATAGCGTCACTTCATCTCTTCCCGTGGGTGGTGTCAGAATCAGCTTAGAGAGGCACCAGGATGGCAGCAATGTTATCCTACGATTTAATGACTATCCACGGCGAACCTCAACACGTCTACCATTCGTGTAAATTATGGCATTCTTATTTTACGGAGGAGGCTTTTGTCCAACAGTAGACTTCGAAAGGAAATCTTATTATTAACTGGTTAGTTTAAGTAACTTCTTCTTCGTTTTGGCGTTATTAATCTCGCTTTTCATTGCCAGGGTCCGCCTTCCTACTAAGCTTCCTTCACTTTGCTCGGTCTCTGACATCCTCAATCGTAAGTCCATTGGCTTCCACGTCCTTGGTCACAACATCCAGCCAGCGCTCCTTAGGACGGCTCCGAGATCGTGCTCCAAGGACAGCTATATCGAGGCATCTCCTACCGACGTAGTCTCTGGGCCGGCGCATTACGTGACCGAACCATCTCAGACGACTCTCCCGGAGCTTATCTGTCACGTACGCCGAGACTGCCTCGGATATATGAGTTACGCACGCGGTCAGAATGTGTGACGATACTCATCCACCTCAGCATCCTCATTTCCGTGACGCGGAGCTCCTGGATGTGTCTACTGAAAGTCTGCCAACACTCCGTGCCGTATAGGAGAACTGATCTGACAATGCCTCTATATACCCACCTTTTTATTCTTAGAGGCATTTTCAATATGCTCGCAAAGCCTGAAAATTATGGTAAAGCCTTTCCCTTTAAGGAGTTGTCCAACGTCCAGCAGTGGAGTTTCAGGGGCTGATGATGATTATAATTAAATTGATGGTTGTAACAATGTTATTGACCTACCTGTAAACTTGATATTATTATTCCGTTATTTTATTATTCTAAGCGTAGATCCAACATTGAAAAGGTAGTAACTTAATTTCAGGGAGCACTAATGTACACTAAATTGCTTCAAGAAAATATAAAACTATAGTTTTAACACTTAACACTTCATTTTAACACTTCTGGCAATATATAATGGCAGCTGTAACATCTGATCAACTTTGATTGTAATCATAATTTTTAGATGATTTATGGACTTAAGATAAATTTTATTATTGTTAAGTGAACTTTAAGGCTGTAAATTGTACATTTTTAATGAATTTAATGATAAACACATTTGTTTGTCACACACACATGTCTTAATCTTGATATTTACGATAAAGAATTGCGAATGAATTGATTTCTTTATATCATTATGTACGTCTTAAAATTATTTTTCAGACCTTCAATGCCATCATTAAATTATTACAAACACACGCTCAGAAAGGACTTCTTCGGCGCGGAAGAGAACTGCGCGGGCGTGATTGCCGTGTAAGTAAACAGTTTAATTGTTTAACAATGAGTTCGACTGTACTGATTTTATCAACAAATCGTGTTAGGGAGCGTACACTAATAACGTGATGTTTTTTTAGCAACTTTTAAACCCCCTTCCTCCTGTCTGTTTCCATGTATGGTAAGGTTTTAGACTAATCCCCCACAAATCATGTGTATTTTTTCTACAAATTATTTTAAAATCACGCGCCGTGTTTCGGTTTAGAAATCGCGCGCTCAACGAAAAAAATACACGTGATAACTTACTACACGCCCCTACCCCTTGTGATATTTCGTGATTTTGTCCGAACCGCCTCCTCCTCTCTTGAGCCTCACGTGATTAATGGACGCTCCTTACTTTGTGTCGTGATCTGCAATGCAGCGCGAGGTGCGCGCGCCCCGGCTGTCCCACACCGCTTTGAGTCGATCAAACGCCGGGGAGCCCGCTCCTCTCCGTGGTTAAATTGTCACGTATAACACACACTTTCATAGCCTTGATATTTCTTCATTATTCTTGATAAATTAAAAAAAAATAGCTACGTTTATTTCAAGTTAATTATAAGTTTGGATTCGTTTTAATTTCTCTGCCTTTCTCTTGACTTTTCATCACCAATTTTTATTGCGTGTAGTTTTTTTAATGTATTTCTTCTATAATTATGCCGTGATAATATTATTGACATGATGATGTTATTGTGGTGATATTGATGTTATAATGTTATTGACGTGATAATGTTATTGAGGTGATAATGATTTTGATGTGATTATCATGTGGTAATGTTATTTAAGTGATAATATTATTGATTCCATAATATTATTGACTTTATAATAATATTGACGTGATAATGTAACAGTCGTGGTAATTATATTGATACGATTATGGTATTCACTTGATAATTTTATTGATTATCAAGTCAATAAAATTATCAAGTGCTATTGACGTGATGATGCTATTGATGTGATGATGCTATTGGCATGATAATGCTGTTGACATGATAATGTTATTGACGTGATGACGTTATTGACATAATAATGATTTTGACTTGATGATGTTAGTGTCGTGATAATGTTATTGATGTGATAATGATTTTGATGTGGTAATGTCATTTATGTGATAATGATTTTGAAATGATAATGTTATTTGTCGTTAAGTACGATGCATGGTTGTTTGTTATATTCATATTAAAAAAAAACAGGCATGGTGATTCGTGGGCCGTATTCAGAACTAAAGTGTCCAAAGTCGCGCTGAGCGCAGGCGCCGCCGCTCAGTACACAGAGGCGGTCGCTGACGTCGCAGACGCGTTCGTGCAAAGGTATATGTATTGATGATAATTATCAGCTTTATCATCAGCCCACCGTTGAAGCCCACTGTTGAACATGGGCCTCCCCTTGAAAAGGAGGGATTTATCATAATCCCAACGTCTGTCAGACGTCTTAGAGGTCGCAGTAATTTTGTTTGAAACACAGGTTAATATTGTTGCCCATTATCCTGGCACATCCCTTAGCTGGTACTCACAGCATCCACGGGGAGATGTGGAGTGACGCTATTATTACGCCGGCGCCACACGGCATTTTTATAAAAAAAAATTATATCAATCAATAATTTATTAAATAAATAAATAATTAAAACAATATAATATTTTCTTAGACTTGGCAGAATCATTATCACAATAGTATACTTTATGTTTTACTATATTATTTATTAGTCTATCTATTACTATTATAAAATTGTTAATTGTAAAATTTTCAAAAATCAAAGACATTTTCAAAAAACAAACTACTCAGATCGACTAATTAAGGGTTTCTGAAACCAAATTCGTCGATGTTTGTTTGTTTGTTGGTTCGGGCTTCATGCAAAAACCAGCAGGTGGATTTTGGTTAAACTATTACAGTCTTAAATGTATTATTCCGATTTAGATACTGCAGCCTGATTCATTAAAATAGGTCCAGTAAAATTGAAGATACAGCTTGATCTCAGTTTTATTAGCTGCCGTTAAGGTACGAGAGGTCAAGTAAAAGTGGTTCTTAGGCTTTTTATATAAATCTATAATTGTGTCGGGATTTCTTATGTAGCGGAAAACCGACATACACGCGGGCGGAGCAGCGGGCAAAAGCTAATATATTATATACATATCCTTACATATGTATTAAAATGTATATTTTATATGATAGTTTTTAGGTATGTTTAAACATGTCTTTATTCTCCTTGCACCTGATTTATTATCCCAGCATTACTCAAATGTAGTCTGGCAGGGAATGTAATGTAATGTAATTTGTATCTATGAAAAATCGAGCTTTGAGTCCGTCTTTACGCATATTGTATGAAGTGTAATATATCATAAATCCAGCTAGTAAATTAACTCTAGCTAAATGAGAAGCGTATTAGAATCTTTTAAGTGTTGGGCCCTTGAATATTTAATGTTGTTGGATAATTTTGTTTTCTCTTTCAGGATTCGAAACATAAGGAATGTTCAGTTCGAAACGCCAGATGATTTTTTAAATGAGCTACACAAATGGTCGTTGGAATGTTAGTGGTTTGTATATGCGTTAGTTCAATCTATTGCGTTACCAATTGATTAACAGAAATGTGTGCCCATCCCAATTCCAGACGAGCTTTTATTCGCTACCAGCCCCCCTAGCCAAGTTGACATTCGACAATAAAACCACTAAAACTACTCTTTCATCATCACCAGCTGGAGGTAGTGCACTCTTGGACATGAGCCTTCTTCTTAAAAAAGAGGCATTTGCCATAATCTGCACTTTTGGCAGGTGTCTTTAATCTGTAATCTGTTATTGGTGTCAATTTTGCAATAACACAACTTAGTTGAAATTAAGTTCTCCTGTTTTTTTCTAATGCCAAACGCCAAAACAAGATAGCAATAATTTTAGCGCTGTCAGTTTAGTTTAGATACATAAAAGTTAAGTTTTACGTACAAATTATAAACGTGACCTCGGGACATGCCGTTTTACAGACATGACGCAAAAACGCAACGATTGTTGCGCCTTAACACAGAAATTTAAGTTGGTACTCGCTAAAAGTGTTAGCTGTCTCGTTTTGGTGTTTGGCATTAGAAAGAGAGAGACGAAATTTAGTCTGTGTCACATCAGAATTGATACCATTATATGTAGAACAATGATAGCCTCTTAGTATGACTACGCATTTCAAGTCTTAAATTTTGAACTCGAGTTCAAGGCACCTCCGAATTTTCGAAAACGTGTACGTATTTAATAATTAAATCTCCCTCGCTTCAAACAATCTAGGAAAACATCGTGAGGAAACCTGCATAACTGAGAAATTTTCTCGAAGGCATGTGAAGTCTGCAATAGGCCAGCATGATATCTAACCTCTTTCATTTTGAGAGCCTGCAGTGGAATAGTTGATGGGTTGAGGTGACGATGATGATTATGATGATGAAACTGTTATTGTAAGGATTGTAACTATGAGGAGGATTTACATCACTGACTACTGTCTAACGTCATCTTCATACGTACATACACTCACGCTGGTATTCCTAAAGCGTAGGCAGAGACCACACTTCCACATACAAAGATCTTTACACACCTCTTTCTTTTCATCCACGTTTTTCATATACTTTTACCTCCGCAAGCTTCCAAAATTACTACGTCAGTATTATGAGGCACTAGGATCAACTTTTTACTTTTCTTCGCTATTATGAAGATTGAAGTTCAGCGATCGAACCCTAGACTTTCCGATTAGAAGGCGACAGACCTAATTACCTTCAATAACAGTAAATTCAGATTTAAGCCTGGATAATGCTAGGGTCATTACTATCATCATCATCCCCAGTCCATATTCATTACAGGCGCACGGATCTCCCCTGATCAGGACGGGGATTAGGTCTTAGTCTACCACGATGGCTTAGCGCTGGATAACTTCACACAGTCATGCGGGTATGCAGGTTTACTCACGAAGTTTCCTTCTTCGTTGAGTATATTATTGTCTACAATATAGACCGTACATGAATTAGAAATAATTTAGTGGTACGGGATCGGGTCTAATTCGCGACCTTTTGATCGTAACTCATATCTATAATCACTACACCACTAATGTCTTAACTATACTCTAGAGCAGAGGTTTCCAGACTTTTTTTTCTCGTAGACCACTTTCAAAATTTAGCTGGTTCCGATGGACCCCCTGCAGCTGCATTTCTACCATATTCCCAAATCTCGACATAAAATGTGAAGATTAGATCTAACTATGGAAATTTGTGTACGCCAACGTAGACCACCGTCGAGTCTTCCGTGGATCCCTGGGGGTCCACCTGGACCATGTTGGGAACTGAGGCTCTAGAAATATATTGTTTCAGCTCTAGGTTTGATAGCATTAGACACACGTCTTGGCTGTTTCGAAGCCACCGAGGGTTCAGAGAGCTTGCGTTTGATCGACGCTGTTCAGACTTTCTTTCTGAGCGTTGGCGAGCTGGAGTTGAGAGCACCCTGGTGGAGGCTGTACCCCACGGCTATGTTTCGAAAATACGTGGCAGCCCTCGACACAATTCTTAGGTAAATCTCTTTAGTAAAGTACGAAGAAATTACTAGTCTACATAGTCGGTAGCAATACGCACTGACTGAATACCTTGGTCTTAAGGCATTGCGGTATTTTTGACGAGAAGATGTCACGTAATTTGTAAAGGATGTAATTTACCTTATTGCAGTGTAACTCTCGGCCACGTGGAGAAAGCACTCAAGGAGTGTGAAGCGAACGGCAGCAGTAAATCGTTGCTGCAGGATCTGGTCAGCGCCGCCGGACCACGAGTGGCCGCCGTAGCGGCTCTAGACATGTTCCTCGTGGGGATAGATACGGTAAATGATAGATTACTAGAAATGATATGTTTGACACCATTTATTCTTTCTTTCTCTTATGCTCTTCACTATTATCCTCATCCCCAGTCCATATCATCCCCACTACAGGGGCACGGACCTCCCCTGATCAGGAGGAGGATTAGACCATAGTCTACCACGCTGGCCTAATGCGGGTTGTTAGACTTCACACACCCATGCGGGCATGCAGGTTTCCTCACGAAGTTTTCCTTCTCCTNATTGGTGTCTACAATGTAGACCGTACATGAATTACAAATAATAACTCAGTGGTACGGGACCAGGATTTGAATCCACGACCCTTCGATCGTAAGCCGTGTCTAAAACCACTACACCACCGATGCACCACTATTATCCTGCGATTAGAGAAATATTTACTGCCATCTATAAGACTCTGCCAAGGATAAAATGTACGGAAAATTCCCCTATTAATGGGAATGTTTATGACTAAAATAGATTTCAATGGCTAAAGCCTAAGTGTTATCCAAAAATACTCTTGGTCAAGAGTGTTATGCAAGAGTGGCAGAAGCACAGATATGAGACTGAGAATTGAGATGGGCTATTATTATCATCAGCATCATATGGTGAAAGAAGTTTTAGCTAGTTGTATATCAACCCTGGACAGCCCTAATTTGTCACTTGATAAGAACAGAACCTAGTTCGATAAGTAGTGATTAGGTCTAGATACTTGTAGTAAGTGCAACACTGGGCTGCAAGAACAACAACAATTCTATAACCTGATAACTGGTGTAAGACCAGCACTGGGTGTCTCGCGTCCGTCTTGTATAGCCAATATTACTATAGTTGTAAGTAAGAATGTACAATATATTCTGGGTTACCGTGATCTATTGGGAAAAAAATCTACGAACCTTTTGTATTATATTATAATAAAATATATACGCTCTTTATCGTTGGAGAGTCAGATTATATAATCTGAGGTTGGGGAAACGTGCTGCCTAATGCACGCTGCATTTGGACAATCGGGTATAAGAGAATTAGGGCTAGGAATAGTTAGGGTAGTGCAAAGGACCCTGTAGGTTTGAACTGTATCGAGATATTATATTCCTATAGGTACATCTTGATACTTAGTTATACATATAAGAAAGAGATAGGCGCTATTCTCATAGCGCATATCTCTTTCTTTTAAGACTATCACGTCGTTGAGTGTTGCAAATATAATAAGTTATTATAATATATACTGTTTTAAGAAATAACACCTGAAATATATATGTAAAATGAATATTTATGGTATGCTCCTTCAATTTCTTTTATAATTTGTGTGATAGTTTATTAATTTAAAAATTAAACTCCATATGCGATTATATATAAACATAACTTCCCAATACAGTGGTTAGTGAATAAACAGATCAAACTTCATTTGATTCCTAAGCTAGAGTTTATTATTGTATTAATCACAATATAAAATAAAGTGGGGCCATTTTAATAGGGCACATTTGACACTTCATTACAGTAATCTTCCAACGACGGCCACACAATGATAGTAATTTTTTTGTAACAGAACTTAATTTAGTCTCTCCCTATCATTTTCTACTTCCAAACGCCAAAACGAGATAGCTACAATTTTCATGCTGTCAGTTTTGTATAGATACGTCAAAATTAAGAGATTTAGACGCGATCTCGGAACATACCGGGAAATACGCAAAAACGCAACATTTTTTTGTACTGTTTTAAAAGAAATGTCGGTTGGTACTCGCTAAAAAAGTTTACTATCTCCTTTTGGTGTTTGACATTAGAAAAAGATAGGGAGAATCTAAATTTAGTTTAAGCTGTGTCACATCAGTATTGGTGCCGATTCTGTTGTATAGAACTAAACTAAATTTGGTCACTCTCTATCTTTTTCTAATGTCAAACGCCAAAACGAGATAGCAAACATTTATAGCGAGTATCGACCTACGATTCTATCAAACGGTTCTAAACAATGTTGCGTTCTTGCGTATCTTTAGACCGTGTATTCCGAAATCGTACTTAAATCTTTTAATTTTGACGTTCCTAAAACAAATAGTATCAAACTACCAACAGTACCTAAATTGTAGCTATCTCGTTTTGACGTTTGACATTAGAAAAAGATAGGGAGGGATCAAATTTAGTTAAGTTCTGTTACAACAGGATCGGCATCATTGACACCAATATTATATTATTTATTTATATTTATTGAACTTTTTCAAAGTTAGAACGGAACAATTGGACTACTTGTTTCAATTACTAAAATATATAATATACCTATTTATTTTAAAACTGAAAAAGAAGACAACTTTACCAGTTAGTTTGACTAATAAACCTTTCTAATAATAAACTAACACATGTTAAATGTACCCTATTATAATGCATCTATTTTATTATTGCGCCAACTCAGTAGAGTCCACAACGCCTGATTCAAATGTTATAGCAATGTTTTATAATACGTAATTAGAATTTTTGGACTTCCTTTTTTTCTTCCTGAATTATTAATCCCGGTTCTTGTTACTAGGGACCAAATTATATAATTTTTTGACTATCTAACGATATTTTTGGGATCTGTACAATAAATAATAAAGAAAGAATAATAATGCCTTTTGGTTACTGAAAAATGTGCCAAAACACATACTGTATTTTGGCACATTTTTCAGCATACCTTAGGATCAAAATATTTGCAGAATAACATGACAGATTATATATTCTGTAATATCAAGGTACATAATAAGGTGATCATCATCCATCTTTTATGATGAGAGGGCGTAGCAGGCGCCTCCCCGAGCAAAGCGCTGTGCTCATCGATATGTAACAGTAAAAACTATGCCTAATCTTATTAAAAAAAAAAACAAAAAATACATCATTATACATCATTTTTATTTAATGTATTGAACTTCACATTGGCCGATTCAAATTATTTTAATGTAATAAATATTTCATAATATTTCCATACGAACAGAACACAAACATGAAAAACTAAATGTTCATTGCATACATCTCCTTTTGAACTACATCTATATTATTATAAAATTGTTAAATGTCAAATTTTGTAAATAAAAGATATTAAAAAAAAAACTACTAAGATCGACTAGTTACGGGCTTCTGAAACCAATCCGTCGATGATTGTTTGTTTGTTCGAGCTTCATGCAAAAACCAGTAGGTAGATTTTGATTAATCTATTACAGTTTTAAAGATACTATTTGGACTTAAGTACTGCGGCATGTTTCATCAAATACTGTTCAGAAGATCTGTTGAAATCTGTTGAAGATACAGTTTGATCTCTGTTTTAGTAAGCGTCGTTAAGACACGAGAGCTCATATAAAAGTTGTTCTATGACTTTTTATGTAAATCGATGATTGATTCGGGATTTCCCATGTAGCGGAAAACCGATATACACGAGGGTGGCGCCGCGGGCAATACCTAGTATTATTATAATTAGTAAATAGTACTTGTTTGTAGACAGACAATTTACAATAATACCATTATAATAAGTTACAACGGTGTACTTGCGCATTTTCGTCGGCCATTGCTCGAACATGAGAGTGCCATTGTAGCTTCTGCATGTTACGAGCGAGATAACATGAGTTTATCTGTCATTATATTTTCAGTAGTGCAATAATAATAGTAATATAATAGTGTTGTGTAGTAGTGTATCTTTATTGAATTAGTGGTTACAGTCTGTTTCATTCGGCTTTGTTCGTCTGCGCCCACGAAGAATCCCGTTGTAACTTATTTTGTGAAACTTTTGTAATAATGAATGTTTAATTTTTCCTAAAGTTCGAAAAAATTATTTGTTAAGTATAAATTGTAAAAAAATTATTCATAAATTCGAACAAATTTATGAATATTTTTTTTTAACACTAAGTTATTTGTTTCACAATAAGTAATCTGTAAGTCATTCGGGAGTCGGTCACAAGAGGAAATGGACATTCAAGACCTTAATAATTTATTTCGTTTAAATTTCAGACATCAAATGCAATAGCTTCGATTTTATATCAGTTGTCATTGCGGCCTCATGTACAAGAGAGATTGTTTGAAGAAATAAACAGAGTCCTGCAAGGCAGACCCATGAGGCCTGGCGATATTAACCAAATGCCTTATTTGAAGGCCTGCGTCAAAGAAGTATTTAGGTGAGGGAACTCTTAGAACTTCTGATGTTGTCTGTCGTAACTTGGACAGGTTTCGATTACTCTTTTAAGCACTTGAACATCATCATCATCAACAACCTGTGCAAGACCACTTCTGGACTTGGTCTCTTCCTTAAAAAGGAGGGATTTGCCATATTGGTACACGCTTGGCAGACGCCTGGGACATCGCCGTAGATTATTCACGCTGGTCTAGTGCGGCTTGGTAATTTCACACACACAAATGCGGGTATGCAAGTTTCTTCACTAATGTTTCCTTCTCCGTTGAGTACAATGGTCTCTACAATGTAGAATTATAAATAACTGATGATTGATGATTGAAACGCAAAAGGTTGTGGGTTCGATCCCGGTTGCGTACCACTGTGTTATTTCTAAGCATTAAATATCTACTATAAATTGTTACTGTTGCAGGATGTATCCGGTGGTCATCGGCAATGGTAGGCAGCTTACAAAGGACACTGTGATTTGTGGATATAACATACCTAAAGGTGTAAGTTATAATAACTTTATGTAAATAAAAACTTTATTTATTTATTTTTTATTGTACACAAACAGGTAAATACATTTGTAAATAAAGAACAAAATAAAATGTACAAGTGTAAGCTTAACTCAAAAAATAAGTTTTCTTCCAGTAAACCTTAGAGTATAAAAATATTGGAGATTAGAAGGAGAATAGGATTCATGTAACATGTTGACGCCGGCGTGGCCCACCGGTGGGTCACACTTGTCATGCGTCATCCAACAACAGATGATCAATATTTTTTTCTGTAAATTTTAAAATTTCGTTTCGCTTAGTTCGTTTCGCTTATTTTTCTATGAACGTCCACGCATTGGATGGGGCGCACCGCTAGTTGAACCGCCGCCGCACGAATAGAACCGCGAATATACGTGTTAAATACAAACAGCAACATCGGTGTCAATTCTAATTCAACATTGGTGTCATTGGTGTCAACTTAAACTAAATTTAGACTTTACCCATCTTTTTCTAATGCCAAACACCAAAACGAGATAGCAAATATTAGCGAGTACCAACCTTTTTTTTTTTAAACGGTACAAAAATGTTGCGTTTTTGCGTATTTCTACTCGGTATGTTCCGAGGTTACGTCTAAATTTCTTAATTTTGACATGTCTAAACAAAACTGACAGCATCAAAATTGTAGCTATCTCCTTTTGGCGTTTGATATTAGAAAAAGATAGGGAGAGTCTAAATTTACTTAAGTTTTATTAGCACCATTAGCTGTATGTGCTAAAACCAAAAATTGTCGTTTAAATGTTCGAGGACAATCTGTGAAGCACAACCTTGATTTGTCTGCGTTA
>WUAW01038478.1:18133-29208 GCA_017165845.1 Thaumetopoea pityocampa | reverse complement strand
TAATAGGGCATGTTTCATCAAAATCGGTCCAGTAGAATTGAAGATACAGCTTGATCCCTGTTTTAGTAGCGCCGCTTAAGTACGAGAGGTTATGTAAAAATCGTTCATAGACTTTTTATATAAATCTACATATGATTGTGTCGGGATGTTGTGGAAAACCGACAAACGCGGGCGGAGCCGCGGACAAATTTTATATAAATATAAATCTATGGTTGTTTCGGGATTTCTTATGTAGCAGAAAACCGACATTCACGCGGGCAGAGCCGCGGGCAAAAGCTAGTAGTTTATATTTTTACACTGCCTACTGTACCAATCGGTCATTAAGGGTGTTTTTGTTTAAGCTAGTATTTGATTATAATGACACCTGATGGTGAGTGGCCATATAATCTAGGGCGCTAAAACGTATTAGCTTAATAAAAACCCACTCACTCTTGTCTTAAAGACACCTACATTATAATGGGATGGAAATACTGACGCAGGAAGATTACTCAAGTCTTTGGCTGCACGTATTATGAATGTAGAAGCAAACCGCTTCGTACGGGTGACAGGGATGTCTACGAGGTAGGGGTGATAGCCCTCCGTACGTCTAGTTCGGTGGTGAAAGGGAGATAGAGGAATTAATCAATTAAGAAATATAAATGCTGTAGAATACTGGAAGGCTCGCTACCCTGCGCTTATGCTCAAGGCTTTGTAGATTAGTCTCAACCAGAGAAGGGACACCAATAAGCCTCTTTGCACACCTTTTCATAGAGTCCAATACTGCTAGATGGCATTCCTCAGTTCCAGCCCATATGTGGCAGCAGTACTCCACACACGACCGGGCTTGCGCTTTATACAGCATAAGACCTGACCTAACCTGGTGTGAAACATCGTTGGGTTTTAGGTAAAGCTCCCAGTTTTTGACAGCTAATTTGGCCATGGACTCGATGAACTGCTCAGTGTTGAGGTCAGGTGAAATCTCCATTCCTTGCAACTGAAGGCGGCTGCTGTTTTCCAAGGATACACCCCGAAAAGTAGGAGTCAATAGGATCCAAGGTGAACGGACTTTTCTTGGCGGGGAAGAGACTTTGGCGGCGTTAAAACTTAAATATAAACTGGGGATGATGATGATAATAGAAAAACTTGCGTACGTGAATTCTAACAAATACAGATTATATTTGATATTATTATTATTATTATTGGATAGAGGATATTTGAGCAAACTTGTAATTTTTTATTTATTTATTAATAAAAAAAATACAAGAATTACTAGCTTAAAGGTGTAACATAAACTCATTCGAGTTTTGCCGCACACCAGTGTCGTCGACTATAAAATACAAAACATGTTTCACAAACACAGACGAACAATAAAAAAACCAATAAAAAAATAAGCTTTAGTAGTTATCACAAACACATATGAAGGTACATAACTGAATGACATCGTTCCATATCACACACAGAGGGTAGGTATAACGTTCCGTGCCTACAATCGGCATACAGGCTGATATTTTTCTATATTATTTATCATATTTGATCATTTTTGAATTTGATGGAAATATTGTTTTAATTTGTGTTTTATATTTTTTTTTCGTTATTACGTCTCTCAGGGATACTGGTAACTGATTAATAAGATAATGTATTCAAGAGCCATTGATCTCTCACCATAAAAATTAGTATAATTTGGTAAAAACTGTTTTGAATCAGTAATATTACGGGCATGGTGATTTGTTTGAATGATATCTGTGAATGCTGCAGTCGCATACTGTCGGCGCGTTCAGCGGATGAGTTCTACAGCTGCGTGGGCGGCGGCGTGGGCGCGGTGTGGGCGGCGGGCGAGACGCTGGCGGCGCGCGTGGTGGCGTTCGGCTCGGCGCCCGAGCTGCCGCGCCTGCGCAGCATACACCGCTACCGCGTGGCGCCGCCAGTGGCAGCACCGCCCGCATACCAACCGCCTCTACACTCCGCGGTAAGTACTAACTACATCTCACTCACACACATACTGACTGCATCTGCTCTGCGTTTACTAAAAGGCTAAGCGCCACGTCAACCATTGGTGGCTGACACGGAACTTTCCGTTTACTAAAAAGCCGTTAACACGTTAAGCACCACATCAGCCATTGGTGGCTGACACGCAACTTTCCGTTTACTAAAATGCCGTTAACACGTTAAGCACCACGTCAGCCATTAGTGGCTGACACGCAACTTTCCGTTTACTAAAATGCCGTTAACACGTTAAGCACCACGTCAGTCATTGTTGACTGACACGCAACTTTACGTTTAATGACACCTATCGGATAATCGGACGGAAATACTGACACAGGACAATTATTACCTTCTTTGGATACACGTATTATGAAAACAGAAGCAACTCCCTTCGTACGAGTGGCAGGGATGCCTATGAGGTATGGGTGATAGCCCACCATACGCCTAGTAGACCGATGGTGAAAGAGGGATGGAGGAATTAAATCGTGTAACTCCTGCGCACACTCTCCAAAATGTTTCCCGTAGAACACTGAAAGACTGACTACCCTGCGACTGTGCTCAAGGCTATAAAAAAATCTATAAAGATTAGTCTCAATCAGCGAAGAGTTACCAATAAGCCTCTTTGCGTACCTCTCCATAGAGTTCAATGCTGCTAGGTTGCATTTTTTTGGTCGAGAGGCGCTCGAAAGAGCGAGACACCGAGAGGCATCGATAGGTCATCCACAGTGGATCCCGGAGCCCCTCAATATATCGATGAAGGCCGCCACAGAGTGTTTAGTCAGTAGGAGTCTGACACGCCCCGCAAGTCGCCCTCGCGACTTGCGGAAGTCCTATGTAGGATTCACTCTGCGTTAAAAAAAAAAAGGTTGCATTTTTGGGCTCCAGCCAGCAGGCCAGCTCAAGCCCAAGCTCTCCAGCCCAATGATGATAATAATGATAAACCTATCACCGGAACATCTATTTCAGATGCAGTCGATGACCAAACGTGGATTACGATTGTTTTACTCAGAAGACGAAGGAGATTCAAGCGACGACGGCAACAAGATGGCACTGACTGCCGTAAGTAACATGATAATTGATAGTTATTAATTGTTTTACAGTACATTACCTAATTAAATGATTTACCTCCTAATAACGGGAGGTTCGTGCCCCTGTAGTGGGGGCGCTTATGGATTGGAGATTAAATACACTATAATGTTATTTTTTTAATCTTTTTGTAAATAACATAAAATTGTAATATTGAAAAAAAAAATAGGTCGTTCTGACTCTCATAACCTGATATCAAGTATTACATATAATAAAAATATAAATAATATATAAAATAAATAAATAGGCATAAATAGGCTCTTAAATAGGCAGGTATAAAACAGATCATTATCAACCAGTTGAATTCCACTATTGGGCTTCCCCTTTCTTCTCCATAAAACTCTTTTTTAATAAGTAGAAATAGCTGCCGCATTACGCCGCGCCGAGGATTCAAACAAATCTTATATGTTAGGACACACCAATCATTTGGCAACCTCTACTGCCCCATCGCCTCACCATCACGAATCAGCATCACATTGCCTTAATCTGGAAAGATATTCGTTACAGAATCCCACGAATAACAATTTATTTATTAAAACTGTAATTTGCTGTACGTTTAGGTTATACCACGGTGTGAGGATCGCTTGGCTGCTGGTGATAGGCTCACATTGGATATTGGAGCTTTAAAACGCCAGTACGCGAGACTTCGAGAACGACAAAGACAAGCCCACGTGATTTTAGCCGCTGCTTGCGCACGCCATGCTGCAGGTAATCTACGTCTCTTTCTTACCTCTTCAAGACCCAACCGTCAAGTTAATGACGGCTGTAAACTAAACATCTTTATTACCAAACACAATTTTACTGTAAGCGAAACCACGTAATTAAGCTTGTTCATAATCGTATATGAATAAAAACGAATGTTAGTTTGTCTATTGTGCGTTCATTATAATAGTCATCATGACGATGTTGATAACGATGAAGCGAACTACAGTAGATTTTTAATGATAAATTAATTTCTTAAACCTGACCTGAATTAAATAAAATCAGCACGATATATGTGTTTGTATTCATTCAAAGTTTATTTATATTTGACATGAATTTGTATAAATATAATACTAATTTATAAATGATTAGCTTCACTTCAGCTTTAGCCGCGGCTTTGCCTACAGATACTATATTTATGCTTCTTTATCTTTATATTTATCTTTCAAGAATAAACAGTGTATCTCACTGTTCAGCTTTTTTAGAACAATAATAACATCAAACCGTAGCCCCTTTGATGTTTAAAAATACCAAGCCCACTAACAGAGTTTCGAATGCATACTACAATAATTTAACATAATGGTTATTTGTTTCTTATAGTTGGCGTTCCAACTTCACCAACATCACTTACAGTGAACAACCTACTTTTGGGAAAAAGTGCAATTGTCAGTTCTAGAGGACGAAGACTCGGTCCGCCTCTAGGAGCTATACCACCTTCAAGACAAAATTTGGCCTTCGATAATAAAATAGAGTCACATCCACATGGCCGAACAAATGAAACTATTAGTTGGACTGAAGAAAAATCTCGTAAATCGCTTAGTAGACGAAATTCGGTTAAATGGAAAGACATTAAGAAAGATAAGGTAAAACAAAATGAAAGAAAAGCCTCCATTGACTTAGATGAGACAGGTGATGGAGTGATAGTTTCTGAAGATGAAGCAAGTGAATTAGTTGCTTCGGTTAGATCTAGAAGCTCTAGCGAAACTTCATCTTATTCGTCTCATACTGCTTCAAGTACGGATACAAGTCTTTGTGATGATAACGAACGAGGAAGTGATTCTGAAATAGATTTACCTGGTGATGACAAAGAAAATAGTTTAAGTAAGAAAAATAATAAAATTTCACTTGAAATATCCCATAAAGAAACAACAATAGCTAGCTCGCCATTAATTAAAGAAACAATAATTTCTAGTAGTCTTGAGAAAACTGTACTAGAAAGTCCTATTAAAAATATTTCTGATTATCTTGACTCTAAAGCTGGAGAATCGTTGCGAACCTATATAGACGGATTTGAGACTAAATCAAAAGATAGTCTCATAAGTAATAATGATACTGAAATATACAACCGATTTCATGAACAAATGGACTCCCCACAAATAAATATTGAAAGGAATGAAGTCTTGGAAAGATTAAATAGAACTAAATACGATGAAGACTCCAGAAATACAGAATTGGTGAGACCTTCGAACTTCGCTAAGTCTCAAAAACATTTTACCGACCTAAGTCCTATAGATTTATCACCTTGTAACTGCGACATAGATCATAAATCTCATTTTGGTTTTGATTTTGAAACAAATGTCAAACGTCCATTAAAATATGAACCAATATCTCGACCGCCAGATATCATAGATAGTTTTGCAATGTACCCGAATTTTGTACCTGACATAGATTTATCTGATAAAACTACTTCAGACGTTGAAAGCCCTCCTCGTAGTTCTGATAATGAAAGTATCATTGTCAGTGAAGATGAACCCCCAATCCCATTAGAAATTGACAAATATTTTGAACACAGTCCTGAATTTTTCGGTGCAAGAGTTACAGACCCTAACAGTGCAGAAATTCCAAACCGTAGGGCAACAAAACGACTATCTCGTTTACCAAAAAAACCTGATTCACTTACACTACAAGGCATTAATCAAAATGAAAAAAAATATAAAGACGAAATCGAAAGAGCATCATCCTTACCCCAAAGTCACAGTTTTATATCTGATAATGAAAATAACAAAGAAAGTAAGGTTTTCTCTAGAGTTTTATTAAAGACGTCGGGACAAACAAAAGATCAAAAAGAGTCATTTTCTCCAAAAGATTACATACTTCAAACAGGACGAAAAAATACTGAGCGAGCTTTACAAATCATTCAAGAAAACTCCAAAATTTTAAGCAGGATATTAACCAAACAAAATGTTATCGACACAAATAATCATTCAAATAAACAACATCATACTACAAAGAGTGATGAAAACGTTCCTGAAATACATAGAAACAATCTTTGTAGTGTTATTCCAGAAAAAGCAATCGAGAGCAAGTTGGTAAATTCTCCGTTACTAAAAGAATCTACATCTGACTCTTTAATAGGTTATAGAAAAAGAAATCTTAACAACGGTTCCGCAGAAAATAATGACTTTGTTCGTATTAGACCCATTTCAATAGATGATCCATTTTCTCTAGAGTCCCGTAATACTTGTGCGAGAAAAGAAGATTTTGTTGTAAAAAACATAAAAAGCCCAAGTAGTGAATGCCTAGGGAATAGAACTGATTTTTATGGTTGGGAAAACAAAGGCTTTTTCGCGAAATGTGAATATAACAAAAGCTATTCAGGTAATCCAGATATAAAACATGGTTGTGATCACCAAAAGAAACCCAATAATTTATTAAGTTATGGTAATATTTCAAAAGACATAAAACCTGTCGTAGCTCCTGAATGGACCCGACATTCATTTTCTGGTGAATCCAAAACGTCGGTAACATCATCGACTTCAGAATTAAAAGACGAGCCAAATTATGAGCGGCCGTTTACTTCTGCTGATTATAACTATTCAATTTCAAGTAAATACAATGATTTTGTTATATCTAAAGCTAGTGATATATGTAGTAAAACAGTTAATCAAGGACCGAAAATTTGTGAAAACTTATCTAAGACTGATAATAGCCAAGCTAGTGACTTTGCTCATGTTGTGACTTCTTCTATTAGTTTTACATATGAACCATCAGCTGAGGATGATTCACCTACTGGTGCAAAAAGTAATTCTAGTGATACCTTGTGTCAAATAATTTCTTTAGATCAAGTATCTACGCCTATATCGCCTAAGCTATTTCCTAACAGAGATATTCCTTCAATTCTAAAAGACTACACAGAGGAAAGTGATAGAATAATATTAGAATCCGATGATACATGCAGTGCTATTACTTCTCTCATCGAAACAGATACTTTATCTTCTTTATCTTACCCACGCAGTCCATCGACAGGTTCTTATCACCCTTTTCCTACCAGGCCAGTATTGCGCACGCCTAAAGAAATAGGAGTAAGACTAGGTATGTATCCAAAAGATGCAATTAGTTCGCCTCCAAAACAATTGTAATTAAATTATTTTATATTTATGTATCGTTTGAGACATCTTTTCTAAATTCTTATATACTTTAGTTCATAATTATATTATTTCCAGCTCTTTATAATGAATCGTCTAGTTGAGAGATCTGGATTTGATTAAAAGTATTTACCGAAATTATTCTTTAGCTGAATTTAAGTTGTACAAATTAACGTATAATGTTTTGAATTACTGTACGTTAATTTTCGTTTTGAACTACTTTTATTGAAAATGAATTATTAAATAAGCATCAAAGCTGGACATATTAGCTCTATTGTTAATATTTTTTTATAGAAAGAACTACCTTTGGGATATAGAACGCTTTGTGAATAAAATATAAACTGAAAATAATATAATTGTTACGTAAACTATTGTATTGCGCTTGCATAAATAATATAATAATAGCATCGCTGGGTGCTGTGAGAATCAGTTAAGAAATGCATCAGGATTATTGGCAGGAACGTTATCCTATTATTCAATCAAAATCTACTGCGTTCTCCAAGACGCTGGTCAACCGTGGAGATTATAGAAAATCCTTTTTTAAAGGGCTCTTGTCCAGCGGTGAACTTCAACAAGCTCATGATTATGATGATGAACGAAGCGTTTATTATTCCAGAGAGTAATTTGAGATAGTAACAAAATAACACGTTGCCTTGAATCCAATGTAAATGTTATGTCCAATGTAACTCTTCGTAATAATAAAATATTTGTACAGTATTAAATTAGATAGATTGACTGTTAAAGTCAATGATAAAAATTTACAGCGATCACTTGTTTATACGGGCTGTAGAATAACTTCATAAATGCAATATGAGGAAATTGTGTTGTTAGAATACGGTATTTTATTCTAAGACATTATTGAGAAATATATACATCCTAATGCGAAAGATAATGTGTATCGTTTTTATTTACGTGTCAAGGTACCCTACAAAATTTCCATTGTCACTTAAAAATCATTTATACTTATTATAATTTTTAATAGGCTAAAACATAAACAAAGTGACTAATAAAATAAAGTGAATTCATAAAATTATATGGCTGTTATAGGACAGCAAAATAAAAAAAATGCACAAAATTCGCCTTCTCTCCAGATTACACACGAAATACAATATAGGCCGATGAGTGGCAGGAGTGGCAGTAATGGAAAAGGGAAGATTTTTCGATCAGACGGGTATTATATCTGACGGGGCCTGCCATCACCCCAACGGTTGATGTCGGGACGTTTTATATATGCTAAATCGCCATCAAACATCTTTACCGTGATTCAACCTTTTATGGTAAGATCGTCAATCAAGAGTTGCGCCATCTGTTGAGAATGTGTGATACTATGAAGCGAAGTGGCTTGCCACAAAAAAAAATCTAATTAAAATACTTTATTGCGAACATAACGCAAGCTGAGAATGAAACTGTCTCCAATAAAAATTTAAGCAAATGCGATAGGAATAACTAAAAAGGCGCTTTAAAATCAGATTATTAAAAAAGTGTCGTGTTAATGTAAAATGACTTTTAATCTCTGACAATCTGTGCGCTATTTTAGTCAGAAAATGAACGTTTTCTTTGTTATATACATATAATTCTATAATAAGTCAGAACGTTTAAGTGAGAAACAACAGCATTACAACTGCATTTTGATTGATAGAGAGAGCATTCTCTGAAAGTGGGAATAAAAACAAAAAAAAACAAAGATTTAGTACGTGTAGAAGTTGTTTATTTTTTTTTTAATTTACTATTCTGAATAGGTTATAATAAATAATTAGAAATCGTCAAGCACGGGTGGACACGTGCATACGAGATGTTTGTCTCCGTACATGTCGTCAATACGTCCAACTGTCGGCCATATTTTCGTTTCGCCCTTTACGAACGGCTGCAAAAAAAACAATAATTAAACGTATAAATGTAGGTAGGCCGATAAAACTATAGGTTGTTGAATGAGAAGTGATACAATGCGATTCAAATAAGAATAGGAACGTCAATGACCTCTATCTGTCAAATGTCACTTGAAAAGTACGATTTGCAAAGAATACTTTGTTTAAAAAGTCTTACATTAAATTTAAATAAATACGTTAAATAATAGTAAATTGGCCAAATATAATATTTAATTATTTGAAGTCATTATTAGTTTGATTTGACAGCGATGTCGTCACAATATGCCGCAAAATCGATCCTATTCTCATTTGAATCGCACTGTACAAATAATATACACAAACTAGAAAAGAGGTTATTTGTTTCGTGAAAAATAAAACAGGGTTGTGAAAATAGTGGCATCTCTTTCAGCATGACATCGTATATCGAACTATGCACCTTCGTAAACGGTGCTCAGATAGGGTTTCGCATCGCGTTAGAGGTTCTATGCATTATATGCCGGTGAGAGATAGATACTGGTAGTAATTCTGCGGCAACAGGACTTACAGAAGTTATGCGACAAACAGACATAACGTCTTGTAAGGACACATATTGATCCTGACTCTGTTGTAACAAAACTTAACTAAATTTAGTGTCTCCCTATCTTTTTCTAATGTCAAACGCCAAAACGAGATAGCTACAATTTTGGTGCTATCAATTTCGTTTAGACACATCAAAATTAAAATATTTAGATGCGACCCCGGAACATACCGACTAAGGATACGCAAAAACGCAACATTTTTTTGAACCGTTTGACAGAAACGTAGGTCGGTACTAGCTATAAATGTTTGCTATCTCGTTTTGGGGTTTGACATTAAAAATAGATGGGGAATGACTAAGCTTAGCTAAGTAGATCACTGTAGGTTTTTTCAGTTTCTTCCTAAAATACAGTTAAATGAGCTGTGAAATGTTTTAAGTTTTAATATATAAGTATCGGATAGATTGTTCACTTACAGCCGGGAAGGCCGCCTGCTCGCGACTGTACGGGCGATTCCAGTCTTCGGAGATCACTTCTGCTTGCGTGTGCGGTGCCATCTACACATTAATTAAATGTACGAATAAAACATTGATCATGACTGTGATATAATTACGGGCTAAACTTGAACATTTAAGACTACATCGCCACTTACCATCATGTGGGATTGTAGTCAAGTGCTAGCTTATTACAATTAAAAAAAAAATTGGAAGGTAATGCATGTATATAAAAACAGGCGCCATTCAACATTTAAAATGATTTAAACTCATATGTATACTAGTTTTTGCCCGCGGCTGCGCCCGCGTGAATATCGGTTTTCCGCTACATAAGAAATCCCGACACAATCATAGTAGATTTATATAAAAAGCCTTACAACCACTTTTACTTGACTTCTCGTACCTTAACGGCGGCTACTAAAACAGGGATCAAGCTGTATCTTCTATTCTACTGGACCGATTTTGATGAAACATGTTGTAATATTTAAGTCGAAATAGTATATTTATGACTATGTCAGTTTAACCAAAATGTACCGGCTGGTTTTTGCGTGAAGCCCGAACAAACAAACAAACAAATATCGACGGATTTGGTTTCAGAAGCCCTTAATTAGTCGATCTGTGTAGTTTGTTTTTAAATGTCTTTGATTTTTGAAAATTTGACATTTACGATTGTGTCGGGATTTCCCATTTGCGGAAAACCGACATTCACGCGGGCGGAGCCGCGGGAAAAAGCTAGTATTATATAAAAGGTATTTGTTTATTTATTTATCTGCTAACCGTACACTTTCACAAACTCAAAAACGTCTCCAAGCTGATTTGATTGTATCCTTATTCATACCTTCAAAGGATTCAATCGTTTGTCAATGAGTCCATCTTCTATGTCTTTAACTTCTTTTCTGATTGTAATGAGCGCTTCACAGAAGCGATCCAACTCCTGAAGATCCTCCGACTCCGTAGGTTCTATCATCAGAGTACCAGCGACAGGCCAGGACATTGTGGGTGCGTGGAAACCTGTTTTTGTAAAAATATTAATTTAGAATAGAATAGAATAGAATATACTTTATTGCACACACATTTACATGGAAT
>WUAW01038478.1:0-11036 GCA_017165845.1 Thaumetopoea pityocampa | reverse complement strand
AAATTGTTGTTCTGAGTCTGGGTGTTCTGTGTTTCCGTTATTTGAATGTTTGTAAAGTTCCCGCGACACAGCAATCAATGCGGGAGTTGTCTTTAAAAAGAAATGTGTATCTGCCGTCCCAAGATGATATCAGTCGACTGTAATACAACTTAGCCATACAACTAAAGAATCTCACCAGAGGTATCATAGAATGAACGAGTGAGATGTCCTTGTTTTCCAACCGCTTCATGTACCGCACTAATCTGGTCTCCGAGTGGTGCATGTTAAATACAGGGTGTGTGAGATATGGAGACGTTCTTCTGAACTGGCCTTTCATGACGCTCCGAGATGTCACATCGCCGCTTTGTGTTACCTTCAACGATAAAATAATTAGTCAACATCATCATCATCACCTCGTGGTAGTCCACCGCTGGACTGGGCCTCCTCCTTTAAAAAGAGGGGTTGCTATAATCTCCCCGTTTAGCAGGTGTTTAAAAAATAGCAGTAGGTTTTGATTGAATAACAAAATAACACTGCTACCCATTATCCTGGCACATTTCTCAGTCGGTTCTTATAACATCCACGGGAAGAGATGGAGTGACGCTATTATTACGCCGGCGCCATCAAACTATCCACAAATGTAGAACCAGCCTTTCAGGAGTTACTCATAGTCCATTAGACACTAGACAATCAAGGTTGTTGTTGTTATTTCTTGGTTTATGGCGTTTGAACAGTGTCAAGGTTTAAACGAAGTTCCGAACAATCTACATTGTTATAAAATTGTTAAATGTCAATTTTTCAAAAATCAAAGCTATTTAAAAAAAAACTACTCAAATCTACTACTCAAATCGACTATTTAAGAGCTTCTGAATTCAAATCTGTCGATGTTTGTTTGTTTGTTCCGACTTCATGCAAAAACCAGTGGGTAGCTTTTGTTTAAATTATTACAGTTTTATAGGTATTATTCTGAATACTTTCTAAATACTGCGGCTTGTTTCATCAAAATCGGGCCAGTAGAATAGAAGATACAGCTTGATCCCTGTTTTAGTAGCCGCCGTTAATGTACGAGAGGTCAAGTAAAGGTGGTTCAAAGCTTTTTATATAAATATACTCTGATTGTTTCGGCATTTTCCATGTAGCGGAAACCCGACATTCATGCGGGCGGAGCCGCGGGCAAGAGCTAGTCGCCTATAAATCAACTTTATTTCAGTGTGTTTGTAGTTTAACGGAGTAATGACATTTATCCGAGTGTAACCACAGCAATGGTTGAAGCTTGAAGCGCCTACGAACGGGTGCGGGAGCGGAAAATGCCAATTTGTATATTAATCTAGCGAACCGATACTTCGTTGGAGTCTTTTAAATCGTGTAACCAAGAACTTAAGGCTCAATATTATTTTTAAAAGTCCTTGCCTTTAAAAACATTCACTCTTTAAAAATATTTTTGACGTGAATCGTCTTTATAAGTCTTACATAATTTTTTTATAAAATCATCACCAGTGTCTCAACCAATTATTTCTTTTCTTTAATGCATGTGTTACCCTCCCATAAGGTTCTGAATTTGTTGGTATAGAGCATTTAATCCCAAAGTGGACTATATCGACCACCAGCGCTCGAAGATGACTTCACTATAAAGAAATTTAAATTTTATAAAGTAACTAACGCTATATGCTTTGAAAAAAACACATTCAAGTAGATGAATTTGTACAAATTCAATATTAACTAAGCAGGAGGTCTACGCAAAACCGAAAAATATGACAAGTGGTAGTAAAGACAAAGAAGTTTGGGAACCTCTGGTGAGTTGTGACTGAACTGATTGATAGTTACCTCTCTAACGCTCTTACAATCGAATATCCACAGCAGATCATCAACGTCCTGCATGGTAGTCGTCTCGTCGAGGGCGACCCCCACGGCTCCGTTGTCGAAGTACCTCAAGTTCATCTTCTTCTGGTGTGCGCGCGACTTGATGGCGCTCGCGTCGTGCTCGGGAAGCGGTACCACGTACAGCGTATCAAAGTACACGTCGTTAGATTGCTTATGGCCGCGTTGTCTGATTCCTGTAACATAGGCACCTATAGGTTTCAGACCAATATTTAGACAAACAAACTCACGCCGATATCCGCTAAGGGTATATATACTATAGTACACATACCACATACATACAGTCACGTCACTTTCCCATTGGGGTAGGCAGAGACCACTTCTTTCCACCTGTTACGTCGTGTAATGTAGCAAAGTGGCTATCCGCAGCCCACATTTCGACCCTGCGGGCAACGAGGCGTAACGGGTGGCGAACCACGACGTCGCCTTTTTAATATTTAGACACTTAACATTATTTGTATTTCATTAACAAGCAGTAGGTATCAGTAGTATCAGTCCAATTTTTCCAGTTTAGATAATATTTAATTTTTTGATCATCTTATATCTATACTATTATAAAATTATTATTGTTAGAGTATAATAGATCAGGTAAATGTGTTTGTGTACCTGGGAACTATGATCTCAAGAAATGGAAGGTGTGATAGTGATATTGAAAGGAGGGTGACTGCGTGAGGGGCCCTCTCACCACGTCTCCCTCTCGCCCTCTCCCTCTCCTTCTGCCTCTTCCCCTCTCCCTGTTTCCACGTCTCCTTCTCCCCCTCTCCCTCTCTCCTCCTTGTCTATTGTTGTTTTATATATTTATAAAATTTCCTTACCATGATCCAGCACAAGAGTGGCGTTATGGACGCGAATAGCTATGTCTCTCAAGCCTTGAGGCCCGTGGTACACGGCGTACATTGCCGACATGTTCGCCAAAAGTGCTTGGGCAGTGCAAATATTGGATGTAGCTTTATCCCTGCGAATGTGCTGCTCTCTCGTTTGGAGCGCCAACCTGATGAAAGCGCGGGAAAAAAAGATAAGTTGAATAATAATTGATCATAAACACCAAGTTCAATTATAAGGTAGGTACCTCACTATGCGGCTAAAGCTAGATCTCTACCAAAAGCAACTATTTATAGTACGCGTACAGTAGTACCACAAAAATAAGTTACACCGGCCTCTTATTTTACGAAGACAGGTGCTAACAAACATCAATTAAAACCTAAAAAGACTATAATTGATAATCTATGCATTATTACATGTGTACAAAAGTGATTATTTTTACATAGGAAGGTGTATTTTTTAATTCGGATACCTGCCATATTTTTGTCGAGTAATAAGAGTTTGAAAGCAAAATAAGAAAAATTATAAGGTTTCTTATAATTTTTCTTATCTTGGACAGGGTAAAAAAAGTCAAATTACTGTACCTATAAGCATCTTTCCCAGTCGCGTCTCTTGTAACTCCCACCATACGGCCAGGCATGAGGCGCACCAACTGGTGCTCAGCGGCGAAAAACCCAGCGTGTGGACCGCCGTAACCCAGGGGTACGCCCAGTCGTTGCGATGTACCCACGGCAAGGTTAGCGCCACACTCTGCCGGCGGACGAAGCAGAGCCATCGCTAAAAGATCTGTCGCAACCACTACTAAAGTCTGAAAGATGTCAATAAATTAAAAAAATGTTTCTTTACTCTAAGATGGTTAAATGCTATAAGGTAGTTAGCAAACTACAGAAAGCTTTGTGGCTGGATGACTCGTTGTGATCCCGGTGTTGATGATCACATCAGGATCATCAGTTATGGTAAGATGATGACGCATGCTACGAACATTGCTGAATGGCGCCGGCATTATAATAGCGTCACTCCATTTCTTCACATGGATGCTCTGAGAACCAGCTAAGGGATGTACCAGAATAATAGGCAGCAGCGTTATCGTGTTATTCAATGAAAAACTACTGCGATCTCTAAGACGCCTGCCAAGCGTGCAGATTATGGCAGTTCCTCCCTTTTTAAGGAGGAGGCCCATGTCCAGCAGTAGGCTTCCACGGGCTGATGATGCTGATGCTTATGACGATGATAATCACATCGGGTTCACCAGTTATAGGTCAAAATGTGGCAGGAGTGACAATATAAGAAAAGGGAAAATCTTCTGACCAGACGCGCGTTGTGTCTAGTCGGTCCAACTCGGTTCCAGCGAAAGATGTTGGGATAGCGTATATATGTTAAGTTGCTATGATTTTTCGTAACCATGATTCAGTTTTCTATGATAGCGTCGACATACAACACTAGCGCTATCTGTTGAAGATGTATGGTATTAAGTAACGAAGTAGATCCCCACGGCTTTCCCTACTTTTTTTACAGTTATAATAATAAAGAAGAGAACATTTTTACAAGCGAATCCTTACTCCATGTTCATGAGCCTCGGCTGCCAGTCCTGAATAGTCGTACACGAGACCCCTGGTGTCAGGACACTGCAGCAACACCGCAGATATGTCTCTCTGGGCGAAGTCTGCTTGCCGCACGTCCGATACCACATTCACCTCTAAGCCCAGCGCATCCAAACGCGTTTGGACCACAGCCAACGTTTGCGGATGTACTCGTTCTGATACCACGAACTTTATCCTTTTGTTGTGCCTGTAAATTAAATAGATAATTATAATTTAGGTGTGCACCCAATATACCATAAACAACAATTTAGTATGTGGCATTGCCATAATGATATCGCTGCTCCATCAGGGCAACAGCTTCTGTGGTTCAACAACGCGGCGAGTTGTTGAACCACAGAAGCTGTTGCCGAGAAAACAGTCTTGGTGTTGGATGCAAGACTGGCAGAAAGATAGATACTCTACCGAGAATGGATAATTATTCTTATTATCATCACCATCACATAGCGAAGCCGCAGGTTTTAACTACGTACGTACACTCACACCGATATCCCATAAGGGTAGGCAGAGACCATAGTACATACTACATACATACATACAGTCACGCCTCTTTCCCATTGGGGTAGGCGGAGACCAATTCCTTCCACCTGCTACGTTCGTTTAATGTAGCAAAGTGGCTATCCGCAGCCCACATTTTGCCTTTGCGGGCAATGAGACGTGTCGGGTGGCAAACCACGACGCCGCCATTTTGTAAGATTCTAAAGTATTAAAGTTCCTCATTTCGTTCCCACGAAAAGGAAGGAAAGAAATGAGGGTGAGGTAGGAAAGATGTATTGAGCAAGGAATATGGAATTTAGGTGAAGGACTATAGGATACAGGATACTACTATCTCGTAAGAAGAAGAGACAGTAGTAGCTTGGGGTAGTAGTAGTAGTTGCTATCCGTATACTTAAGTCATTTACCGGACAGACTAAACGACTGAGTACTCCCTGACCTTACACGAAGTATGTCGACATATTCGCTCCCTGCCACATAAGGTCTATAACACGTTGGCAACATGAGCATGTACTCCAGCGTACTATCAAGAATGTTGAAGCGTGCCCACCAAAACGTTGCATTTCGTGTGCTGTGTCCGACGGTTAACTGCGGTTAGCTCAGATTCGTCCACTAATAATAGTACTGCAGTAAATCAATAAAGACTGTTCTCTGCTCGACAATGCAAGAGACGAACGTCTCCTTCACGGAGGCGAGTTACGATTATATGCCCTTATTCATAAAAATATTTACAACTAGTTTAAGCTAATCTGTAATTTGTCCCTTTCAGTCTTAATAAATTTGTAATGATATAGAAAGAGACAAACCACGTGTTAACTTAAAGCAGGAATAAAAGATTTTATGAATAAGGAGGGTAGTTTAGAAGCGACAAGATTTACGTATTAATCATGCTTAAATTTTGTCGATACTACAATTCGGAATTTGCTAAACCCTCCCGGGGTAATAAGCGTGAGTGTATTTATTTACTTATTATTATTACCTATGTATTCACGTATGTAATGGAACAAATAATAAATTGAAAACTTCTTTTGTTATTTGTTTTCTTGTTATTTTACTTTGTTCAAATGTGTTATAATTCTTTTAAAACGCTATGAAAACAAAAGAAGAACATGATGAACTTGCTCGTCCATTAGTGTTTGTATTTTGTGCTAGTCCAAAAGTAGGTACACTTATAAGGTAAGTCTATGGTATTTACATATAGTAGGTACACTTATAAGGTAAGTCTATGGTATTTACATATTGGTGGTAATTCTACTGTAACAGAACTTAGTTAAATTCTGTTACAGTAAATTTAGTTAAATTTAAACTCTCCCTATCCTTTTCTAATGTCAAACGCAAAAATGAGATAGCTACTACAATTTTGGTGGTGTCAGTTTCATTTAGAAAAATCAAAATTAAAAGATTTAGACGCGATCTAGGAACACACGGACTAAAGTACATAAAAACGCATCAGTTTGCTATCTCGTTTTGTTGTTTGATATTAGAAGAAAATAGGGAGAGTCTAAATTTAGTTTGTGTTACATCATAATTAATTCCATTATGTATGTAAGTACATTTTTTCATATTTCCAATTGCTGTTGCGATTGCAATGGCTTTCCTATTTAATCGTAATAAATAAGTAGATATAACCCTTACCTGTGACAGAGGGACAGGGCTTCAGCGGCGGCAGTGCCTTCATCAAGAAGGGACGCGTTGGCCACATCGAGTCCCGTTAGATCGCTGACCATCGTTTGATAGTTTAGCAGGCCCTCTAACCTTCCTTGAGCCACCTCCGGCTGATATGGTGTATATTGAGTTGTCCTAAAATACAACATTCAGAGTACGTTATGTTACATTTTAAGCTTTGAGACTAGACTAAGCTAAATAAGGTTGGAGCAGAGAACTTCTAATAGCTCCGTTAGAGGAATGAGTGGGCTGCTTGCTTATATCAGCGCTGGATTAACCACCATAGCCGCTATAATACCAGTTTTCTGGGGACAATGCAGTCGCGTACTGGTTCAAACATTTAATTTTCATGTTCAGGCCAGACTGTTTCTGGAAGGACTTGTGTTGAATCGGCGAGGAAACTAAGGAGTTCTACCATTGTATAGCCCCGACATAAATGACATGCCACATATTGCTGGAGTGACTAGCTTGAAAGGGAGGTCGACGGCACGACGATAGATTGCCCCTTCCAATCGTGATATAAGTCTTGACTGAGATTGAGAATATTTGGTCACGGTTACCGCCTTCTGTGAAAGGGTTATGACGGCAAAAGAGATGGTAGAATGCGAATATGAGGTTCAGTCTATCAAAGACGACCTGGGCGTAGGCCTTGAGTTAGCACCAATAAAGATCTTCACGTACCATAAAGCTTCACAAGTATTTATGACCTCAACCCAGATTTGATGAGGTATGCTGTGTTTTGAACACCCCGACAAAAGAATCAGAAAATCTCCTTGCAAACAAAAGAGATTAGGCGAAAAATCCAAGTACGCCCTTTATCCTGGCTTTATAATTAATACACATGCGACTTCCGTAGTTGGGGAACAGGGCTGGGTAGAAAGAAGCCGAGTGGCTCCTAGTGAATGCAATCGCCACATAATTATCGGAATCGTGACCTCAGTGCACCCGTATGCGTGTGGAAAAGATTTGATAAAAGAAATATTTGTATAGAACATCTACAATTCAAACTCTGAATAAATATCGCAATAGATTTCGTATTGCGATCATGGGAATATAGGAAGAAATAGATTAGAAACAACTATCTATTAATTAGCTATTAAATCAGGATGATTATGTAATAATATTATGGACAAATTTGTTTTCACACCACTTTCAGCCGTGTCTAGCACCACTGTACCATCAATGCACTCATATTTTATTTGATTACTTCTTTTGTTAACTCTAGTTGGTGTGTTTGTCCTGAGTATCTCTCTCTTTCTTTCTTTCTTTCATTCACGTAGGGCTCACAATAATTGCTATAACTTATTTATATAAAAACAACCTATAGAAACAGTGCCTTTCAGACAACATGTGGGTCGCGCTGGTCTACGTGCCTTCTCAATCAGGGTCCATTGTGTATCTGGTCGTAAAAATATAAAACTCATGTTTACCATCCGGGATTTTCGAACATGTTGCGCATAATGGTATGCGGCACGCAACAGTTGTGATAGCCCATTCCTATGTACGAGCGCCATATTTGATTCGTCTCGGCAATTTTTCGCACCCTCTCGATCAGATCATATTCACCTAAAATAGAAATATATTAAGCTAACTGATCTCACATCTTCAGTCGCAATAACTTTATCATGATGATGATAAGGTTCATAGCCATTTCCTTTGGAAATTATTTCATAGAATCATTTAAAACCAAAACATATTGTCGGAAGTTTTCACAAGTTCCCGTTTTTATCGTAAACCAGTTACTGCCCGCGGGTCTGTCTGTGTAGACCATTTACCATCTCGGCAACCTTCCCGTGGATCATCGGGTTCACGAATTTAATCAAAAATAACTTTGCAATATCATATTTTTTTTAACTGACTGCAACATAACAGTTCTAAATCCTATTCCAGACTATAAGAAATAAAACAACGAACACCTTGTTAAAATCCGTACAGTAGTTTTTGCGTGATCTTATGTCAAAGAAACAGACAGATAAACAGACAAAATTTCAAAAAATAAATTTGTCGCTATAAAGAAGTATATCTCAATTAAAATTTTCAATAATATTTACTGAACAGATTTCGCTCATTTAGAGTTGAATTATAGTACTAGCTTTTGCTCGCGGCTTCGCCCGCGAGAATGACGATTTTCCGCTTCATAAGAAGTCCCGAAACAATTATACATGTATATAAAAAGCCTTAGAACCACTTTTATTTGAGCTCTCGTACCTTAACGGCGGCTACTAAAACAGGAATCAAGCTGTATATTGAATTTTGATAGACCGATTTTTATAAAACATGTCGCAATGTTTAAGTCGGCTTTTGGATGAAGTTTAAACAAACAACAAACGTCGACGGATTTGGCTTCAGATGCCGTTAATTAGTTGATTTGAGTAGTTTTTTCTTAAATATCTTTGATTTATAAAATTTGATATTTAAAAATTTTATAACAGGTTTTATTTTCTAAATTTAATTTTATAGATAGATATTATTTTCTTATTAATGTACATAGATACGGTATATAATATAATAGTACAGATAATAGATAGTATGTACTGCGGTCTCTGCCTACCCTTATGGGATATCGGCGTGAGTGTATGTATGTATAGTATTTATAGCTTAGAAAAGTTAGTTCCCAGTCCGGTGGTGCTCATTCGTTTTTAAGAGTACATTATTTAATGTTAGGCCGAAGTATATCATTGTAGCAAACAGGAGCGAGTGAAAATGTTGTGTGTGTGTGTGTGTGTACTCCTTAATTACTTACTCATGGGTTCGCTGATGTCCATAAGACCCTGCAGTTGGATTTTCTTAGGTACGGCATCATTCGTGAGTTGGTCTAAACTCTGTTGGTTAAAACGAAATCAATAATAATATTATTATTTAAAAAATAGGCTCAGTAAATGAAAACTTTGACTAAACTAATTTGGGTAAAATATATTTTACTGAAGTACATTGGTAGTGTAGTGGTTATAGATAGGACTCACGATCGAAAGGTTGTAGGTTCGACACGGTCCTGTATCACTTATTTCATGTACTGTGTATATTGTATACACCAACGGAGAAGGAAAACTTCGTGAGGAATCCTGCATGTCCGAATGGGTATGTGAAGTCTACCAACTCGCAAGCGTAGACTACGGCCTAATCCCCCACCTGATCAGGGGAGGTCCGTGCCCCTGTATTGGGGACGATATGGACTGGGGATGATGATGACACATCTTATTTAATGCAACGAATAAATAAATAATGTTAAAATAGTCACCAATTTCCTGGTCCATCCCTTAGGTGGTTCTCACAGCAGCCACGAAAGGAGATGCTGTGACGCCATTATTAAGACGTATATTGGGCTGCAGCATTATCCTGTTACTCAATCAAAATCTACTGCGATCTCCAAGAGGCTTGTTGAGCGTGGAGATTATGCGAAATCACTCCATTTTAAGGAAGAGGCCAAAGTCCAACAGTGATTATGATCATCATCAATTTGAAAATTTTATTCAAAGAGGAATTCTATAATTAAAGATTCTTGTTCAACCTGAAGCCATTCATTGCTGAATATAAGACTACCTGATAGTGTCTTGATTAATGTGACTTTTTAAATTTATCACCGCAACTGGTCAATAAAATAAATTCAACGCAATAACTCACGACTCAGATAATCCTTGCAAAAGTTACTTCCGCAGACCAGTATTGTCTCAATAAGACGAATTTAGGTACCATTTAAAATATGTGCAGCAAGACTCTCATACACACATACATTCAAGGATTTCTTCTTGCTTGCTTCCCATCTTGCTTGTTAAACAATATGCAACTTCACACCTACCTTATATCCAAGCAAATCCAGCATAGTCACCACATCCTGGTCTCTAGGCCCTATATGCCTACTTGGAAAATCTATTCTCTCCGGAAATAAATTATCAGATTTTGAACTACTCGTTAAACAACGAACATCGCTTTTCCATAGTTGTTTCTTGAGGAAATTTTTATGGATTGATTTTTTTGAGACTAAACTACGTTTTATATATCTAAACATGTTTGCGTGGAAAAAATAATAATAATTAATAATTATAATGATTAACCATCGTATATTGACCGTCTTATGAAAGCGACGGCAATGTACTGATATAGAGGTCAAAGCAACATCTTATGTATACTTTAAGTAGTATTTCAATAATTATATCTACACTTCTCTCATAAGAGCAGGTCATTATCGCGAGCTATGAGGTCTCTAAAGTCTTTCCAGACTTATTTTTTAAATTCGCGATCATAATTCACAGGGCCCCGTGAACTCTAAGTAATACATACATATAAACATACATACTACATACACTAACGTCCGTATCCCATGAACACATTTAGGTAATCCTGACATACCTCTCTCACCTCATCCACATCCATACACTTTTAACGATTAAAGATGAGTGAGATTCGAATGACGTAACGAATATATCGGACAAATGTGAACGAAAGTGTTTAAAGAGGGCACTCAAGAAAAGCCTATCTTGATCAAATCAAAATAACTCGTTTCAAAAAGGTTAAATTCGTTACTATAAAAATCTTCAAAATTCATTTATTAGAAATCCCTAATGCCCATGAACAATTAACAAGCTAATATATATATATATA
>WUAW01038477.1:0-10332 GCA_017165845.1 Thaumetopoea pityocampa | reverse complement strand
GATAGCCACTCTGCTACATTCAACGATCGTAGCAGGTGGAAGGAAGTGGTCTCTGCCTACCCCAATAGGAATGGGGTGTGACTGTATGTATGTATGTAGTAGATACTATGGTCTCTGCCTACCCTTATGGGATATCGGCGTGAGTGTATGTATGTATGTATGCAAATCTGCCTTTATGCGGGAGACTCATGTCCAGTTCAAATAAGTTGACCATGATGATTTTTAATTTTTATTTACGGGTTGCAAAGTTACGCTTGCGGTATTCTTAACAATAAGTGTTAATAAGCGTTCTCTCGATATAGTTCAAAGTGAAATCGAGAGATGGCGTTATTATTACTTTAAAAATCAGCAAGGAGATATTACTCCTTTTTAATAAAACACTAATTTATTTTACCTAGTATTTTTTACTGTTACTATGAGTATTTTGTACCTCAGGGAAGAAGTAAATAAATCATTTATCACCAATCATTTAACATTTATCAAAACAATTTGCATGATGCATGCAAATCCATCAATATGATTGCATGACGATGATACCATACGTTTCAAATGCGGTCCAAAACGTGGAAGGGTTTATACTGGATGTTAGAATAAAAGCCATCAATACCTGGTTGTGGTAAGTGTCATTTACCCTAACGATCTATTCAAGTACTTGTGTATGCGCAAATCTACTTTTAATTACTAACTATTTGTATATTTCAAAGTGATCATAAATATAAAATATCACAGGTCGCTGATTGCCACAGACTGTCGCATGTCGCTCGCGCAGAGAAGTAGTCTGTGCTTCAATAGGCTTTTATATCACGCAGTAAAGGAGTTTAAACACTAGCACACGGTCCGGTGCAACTCTAAATTGTTTAGCTGATACAAATTACAGTCATAATATTGTAACATTTGTATAGATAATAATTTTTAAAAGTGCCTCGAATAACATTAAAAATGCTAATTTGTTTCAATCATGTTTGTAAATAGTGTGCGGGTTTCAGCTAAAATAACAACGGTGGTAATTTTGTTATAAAATAATTTAACTAAATTTAGACTCTCCCTATCTTTTTCTAAAGCGAAACACCAAAACGAGATAACAAACATTTTTAGCGAGTAGGTACCAACCTACATTTTTGTCATAAGGTACAAAAAATGTGCTTTTACGTATTTTTAGTCGCCATGTTCCGAGATCGTGTCTAAATTTCTTAATTTTGACGTGTCTAAACGAAACTGACAGCACCAAAACTGTAGCTATCTACTTTTGACGTTTGACATTAGAAAAAGACAGGGAGAGTCTAAATTTAGTCTAAATATGTTCTGTTACAACAGAATTACTACCAATATTATTCTGAACTTCTCAGCAGTTAATAAATCAAGAGTTTTTAGTCACAGTTGTGTATTAGCCGAAACATGGTTACTTAATATCTTAATTTTTTAAATTATATCTAGTCTCTCCTTTACGCCGATAATAAGAAATTTCCAACAGAACATGGACACTTGAAGGTTTTGATAAAAGCATCTATTATTAGAGATCTTGGAATAAATTTAGAGACTAAACAATATCAGGATATTGAATATTGGTAGGTAAGGTTCACCAGATAAATGCTTGTAAAAAGAGGACCTGTAACTTTTTTAGACGATCGTCTAATAATTACTACTACATTAATCATTATTATTACTAGTCCATATTAGGCTAGCGTGGACTACGGTCTAGCCCCCCTTACTGATTACCGGAGGTCCGTGCCCCTATAGTGAGTTCGAATATGCACTGTAAAGGATGATGATGATATAAGTTATTAGTAAAATCTAAATTAGAATATGTTATGTCACTTTGTAACCAATTATATCACAAATATTCTGATCAAATTGAAACCCTTTAATGTAAATTACAGATTTTTTAGAATAACCTAACAGACTCCTCCTCGCTTTTAGTCCTTAACGAAGATTTTTTCACCCACAACTACAGTAAAATCGTAAGTACTACAATGAATATAGCGGCTTCCATTACGATGTGATTTTAAGAATTTTAAATATTTTTACTCAAAAGTGGTTGAATTTTCACAAATGGGACTTTTAAAATATACAAACGCCATGGATCCTCTGTCGATTAAAATTTATTTCAAATCAATAAACCTGTGTGTCACTAATCTGGAAAATTATCCAATAAAAGATCGGCGTGTCAGTCACACTTTACTGCTAAGAAGCAGTAAAGTGTGACTGACAACTCCCAAGAGGGAGTTTTGAAGTCAATCCGACGAATATCACTTTGACCGGGCAAATCCCGCAGATCCATTACCTTGAAAGAATACGGTCACTGCTATATTAGTTACAGTTTTAATCCAATGTTTCAATATTGTTTACATTAATTGACGATTAATACACAAAACCACACTAAATTTATATTTTAAACATCATAATAAAGTAATATAAAATGTTAAAATAAAACTTCAAGTGATGATTCACAGGGTTGGCGCCAAAACTTCATGTCAAGTGTCAGCGAATAGAACAGATGTTTTTTTTAATATATGAATTTAGTGGCCAGCTCTTTTATAATTATAGTTGAAGAATTTGAAAAAAATAGACAACAACATAATAGATCAAAGTAAGTTATAAGTTAAAAGCCACGTATGTGTATATGTCGCTTTTAACAGCTTTTAATTAAGGGTTATTTTAGAGGAATCGTTAGTAGTGAGAGGAAAAGAGATAGACTGATGATGTTAAAGTCTCGTTACTTCAATATGAGTATTTATTGAATTAGTTCATCGACGAAGTTTGTACAATGTTGTGTTTATCTATATGCTATTCTGTATCACATAATACTAATTAGTGGAATATGATGTTGGTTGCATAATTAGATTGATTGGAGCAGTGGTAGTCAGCTTTCTGTGCTAATGGGTCGTGGGTTCGAATCCCGGTAGGAGCAAACTTTGTGTGATAAGCACAAATGTTTGTAACCGATTCATGGACGTATTTATCTATTTATGTATAGTATTTATCTACATAAGTATCTAATCGTTGTCTAGTACCCAAGATACAGGGATCCTAATTTGTAATTGGATCGATGTATTTGAAAATGTTCTGAATATTATTGTATTATTTTTATTAATAATGTAAACTTTCAGCAATATGATGAAGTCTTTTGTATTCTCGATGAAATAATAACACATTGGGCCGAGCAAAAGCTTAACGCTCGACTTCGAATCTTTTTATTACCCTAAACCCTAAATCTCTTTTGCATCTGATTCCTTGATTTGAATACAGGCGCATTATTTTTTTAATCTTATTAAAGTGGGCATTATTACGTTGTTAGTTAACAGTCTGTCATAATCAGTTTTTATGCAGGGTTAGTGAAGTTTGGAAACCATTGACACAAACACAAAGGGCGTCGCCGGCCCAGGTACAAGTTGATATATGAAGGTTGGGAAAGTATGAATTTTAAATACAGTCAAAGGCACATTAATGGCGGCGACGACACTTGCTTGATCAGTCAAGCAAGTCCAGTGAGTGGACTTAGGACTTTGATTTCTTTGCATTTGACCACATTTTTTTAATCTGGGGAGGGAGGGGTGCGGCAACTGCCCCTCGCTGTTCCCCCTTCGCGACTTCCTTGGCCTATGCTAAACACTCGAATGTGAAATTTTGCGCACGCTCAACAAAAGTTGGAACAAAAGTTGGAAAATCTGGAGATAATATTTATCATCATCATCATTAGTCTGTGGAAGTCCACTGTCGGACAACGGCCTCCTCCTCAAAGAGAATTTTCCATAATCTCCACGGCCGGCAGGCGTACTGGAAATCGCAGTAATTTTCGTTTTTAATTTATTGAATAACATGATAACGCTGCTGCCTATCATAGAGGTATAACCCTTAGCTGGTTCAAGTAGTCACGGGAAGAAATAGAGCAACGTTATTATTATGCCGACGCTATATGCTATATAGCAGGGACTATTATTATTCCGACGCTATATGCTATACAGCAGGGACTAATATTATTCCGACGCTATATGCTATACAGCAGGGACTAATATTATTCCGACGCTATATGCTATACAGCAGGGACTAATATTGCTAGATAAAAAAAAATAGAGAAATTTAAATTTGAAAATATAAAGTAATTAATATCTACTATAAGTTATTATATTAGAATATCAATCTAGATGTACACTACTGATTGCCACTTACAACGATTTTTACATTTCTTACCAACTAAAGGTTGTCTGGACGAGATAGTGTCTGCGATAAGACCACCCAATGTACACTTTTATATTGTTATGTTGTGTAGAGAATTAGTTGTTAATTGGTGTACAATAAAGAGTACTCTATATCCATCTATCTAAACAAATAAATTAATAATATTGAAAATATAAAAATAATATTAAAGGCGCACTAACATATCTACAACACCCTTTATCTGATCAAGGAGCTGCGTTCGCGCAGTAGTGCTGCCCGCTATTATTTTATCCAATATTATAATATCTGTTCAAGTGAAATGATTTATAGAAGCCGGTGCGATTGCGATATATTTGTACATGAATAGATATTTTACTTCCTTTATGCTTGTATTAATCCAGTTATGTGTATATACACATAACTGGTATACACATATTATTATATGAAAAATAGATTTTTTTTTCTATACTATTATAAAATTGTTAAGTCATTTTTTTATTAAA
Source organism: Thaumetopoea pityocampa (assembly GCA_017165845.1). NCBI lineage: Eukaryota > Metazoa > Arthropoda > Insecta > Lepidoptera > Notodontidae > Thaumetopoea > Thaumetopoea pityocampa. Next base: position 5,674 of record WUAW01038477.1, on the reverse strand, counting down.
GAATATTAAAAAAACTATTTAGATCGACTAATTAAGGGCTTCTGAAACCAAATACATCGATGTTTGTTTGTTCGAGTTTCACGCAAAAACCAGCAGGTAGATTTTGATCAAACTATTACAGTCTTAAAGGTATTATTCCAACTTAAATACTGCGGCATGTTTCATTAAAATCGGTCCACTAGAATTGAAGATACAGCTTGATCCCTGTTTTAGTAGGTCCGCCATTAAGGTACGAGATTTAAAGTAAAAGTGGTTCTTTGGTTTTTTTATATAAAAATATGATTTTTTTGAGATTTTCCGTGTAGCCGAAAACCGATGTACGGAGCCGCGGGCAAAAGCTAGTTTATAAATAATTGTGTGTGATCGTCAAATAATTCACAAGTAAGCTCAAGGTCATCTAGGGAGTAATGAGAACTCGCTAAATTTAATTTTTTTTTATTTTACTAATCCGATAGTGATCGGTTGAGTAGAATTTACGGAATGTATTTAGTTGACACACATATTAAATGTTCAAGAGAATATATTTTGAATAATAAAAAATACAATGGAAAAGGCAGAAGCATCTAAGGATATTATGTAACAATATTTAAACTATAACTTGCCTTCGCGATATAGTGGGTATGTATAACATAATGCTTAGTTTCAGATTCCCTCAAGAAACTTTTGGTCCTACAATTATAAATGAAACTAGATGTGCTATCTATCGATACTATTATAAAATTGTTAAATGTCAAATTTTCAAAAATCAAAGATATTTAATAAAAAAAAATACTCAAATTGACTAATTAAAGGCTTCTGAAACCAAATCCGTCGATGTTTGTTTGTTTGTTCCATCGGGCTTCACGCAAAAACCAGCGGGTAGATTTTGGTGAAACTATTACAGTCTTAAAGGTACTATTCCAATTTAAATATAAAATCGGTCCAATAGAGTTGAAGATACAGTTTGATCCCTGTTTTAGTAGCCGCCGTTAAGGTATGTGTTGGCGACCTGCATAACGTAAACTATTTGGAACTATTGTTCGAAATTATTAATATTTATATTTTTCTATTTCTATTTTGTTTATTTTCTATGTTTGCATTCTGTCACAAGTTTTCATATCGAATACAACAAAAAATACATTATTTCGTTTATTTTAGTATTTTACTATTTTCTTAAACGCCCTTCAGGCTATTTTGAATAGTATGAGAGCTCAAGTAAAACTGGTCATTGGTTTTTTTTTATATAAATCTACGATTGTTTCGGGATTACTCATGTAGCAGAAAACGACATTCACACAGGCGGAGCCGCGGGCAAAAGCTAGTATGTTATAAAATCAATAGCGATGTATTAACTTCCCAAAGCATTTGGATCAACTTATAAACTTCTTAAGTATTTTTTATATGCCATAATACTATAAACACAAAGTTCACTGTTAAATCACAGCGATTTACTTATGAAGATCGACTGAAGCAGACACAGATGTGAGCTGTATGAAGTTCCCGGGAGCAGTGTGCGGTCGCCGCGCCCTGACGAGGAGTGATCGATAGTTGCGTCTTCATTGTGGACTACCAGATCTATGTCCCCGCCGAAATTGAGATATGCTTGCTCGCAAACGGTTCTATAGATAGATGTACAAGTTTTGATCGTTAGAGATTTTGAAAACGTTAAAGCGCCAGCCCCCCTAGCCAAGTTGACATTCGACAATCGTTACCGCTAATAGAAACGAAAAAAATTTATTGGAATGACACTTCTAATCGCCAAGTCACATGTGACGCGACTTATCGAATAGAAGTGTCATTCCAATACATTTTTTTTTCCTTTCTATTAGCGATAACGATTGTCGAATGTCAACTTGGCTAGGGGGGCAGGTTTTATATTTTATTATACCAACAGCATTCTGCTATAATTTAAGTTGTGGATAGTAAACTGAATACATTTTATATGAGAAAATTCTGTTAGCTCAATACTGTTTGTAATACATGGGTGTCACTAACACTTTTGTAATTGTATCGCCATTTTTTTTGTAATACACTAAAATAATATAGTGACTGGAAGCGTTATGGAGAGAGAGAGAGAGAGAGAGAGAGTATGAGAGAGAGAGGATCTACAAAAGACTCAAGGTTGATGTTGTAATAAGCAGCTTAAATAGTATGACTCAAATATATCCTCCAATGGCGACCATGGATTGAAAAACACTCTCTGTGTAGCCCTCCCAATAGTTGGACTTAGAAAGTGTCGCGGATAAATATTGGCTATGAGTCGGAAACCATCAACAGTGTGCCTCCCTGGGGCAGCTCTTTATCCACCATTAGATATCTTCTGAAAATTATATTAATTAGCAAGATTTTTTATTTTGTATTATTTTATCATTTCAACAAAATACTTTAGAAACTAGTTAGAACAAAAATATTCTACAACTTGCCCCTGTATAACAATAGTAATATTTTCTTGAAACAGAAAATTGCTCTTCCTCTTGACTGAGAAGCGACCAATAGAATAAGCGGCCAACGTGGACCATGTTTATTCTACCGCAGCTTTCGCATTCAACACCAATTCCTTCAGATAGAACGGTAATAACCGAATATCATTCAGTACAGTGTGTCTATGTCCTCAAAGGATCAGTGTTATGTCATTAAACCTCTCATAATCAGTATCATTAAGCGACTGATTGGCACAGTAGGCAGTGACACTGCTTTCTATGCCAATGAATTCCGGGTTCGAATCCTGGTAGGCCCAAACTTTTGTGATGAGCACAAATGTTTGTATCCGAGTCATAGACGTATTTATCTATTTATGTATAGTATTTATCTATATAAGTATTTATATCGTTGTCTAGTACCCAGAATACAGGGAATCGTAGTTTGGGACTAGATCAATGTGTGTGAAAAGTGTCCAGATATTATCATGGAGCATTTCTATAGGTTCAAGAATAGAGAAATATTTCTGATGGCAACAGCCTATTTAATAATATTGTTAAAGAAGTCATGGCGAGGTTTCTTGGCGTCACCGTTATGGCAAGAAAACCGTCTGAATGTACTCCAGTTTACTTATACAACGATGTCTGAATGCCAACTGCAATGTGAAATTTTTCACAGTTCAACGTTATATTATTAATATTAGTAACAAGGACTGCATGGCGCCAACAACCCGATTCCTTTTCACGTGAAGCTATAATTTAGAACAGTCTCGATCACTAGTTATAATTTACGTTATATATTTATTAATTGTCCTTCTATCGTATTAAGAAAATAATAACACTATTTTGTTACTTAATAATTAACAACTTCCAGATTGAAGACAGTAACTATATAAAATAATCAAGACTAATTACTTCAGAAATGTGGACCTTTTACGGCTAGTTCTAATGCAGTAACGGATCTGCGCTGATCGTGAAAAACAAATAAACTTTTCTAAGTCGTGTAATTTAACCACTGAATATAACAATGTTGCGAAAACTGGTCTTTGAAATGGCGAGTGGTATGGGCCGAGACTGATAATCTAACTTGTAATAAACAAATGATGGCGAGAATCGCACTAAAATAATGCGATGATATTAAAATAATCATGGCAGAATAATGTAGGCGAACTAATTACGTAAATTGAAAGAACTCCGCGATTGCAGCCGTATTTTTCCTTCAGTTCTCGGTTCGCAGTAAATTACTGCAACTTGAAGAAAGGCAGACTACTAAAAAAGGAAAAGACAAAAAGTCAAAGAACAAAAGTTTCAAAAGACAGCAGACTACTCGCCGTCTGCTGGTGACGACCATCGGTGCAATGCAATCGAAATATAGAGCTAATAAAATATTAAAATTTATCGTGATAAATCCTGCGAATTAATCTACAAGTATCAGTTTTAAATGCGAAAATTAAAAAAGAAAACAGTTTGGATAATAAACAAAATCGCAACATATAAATACATACATACACATACACACACTCACGCTCTTTTCCCTGGCTCTCCGGCGGGGAATCGAACCCCGGTCTCCCGCGTTTCAGGCGATTAATTAATTATTTTTTTTGCACTATATTTACATCAATCTCACAGCACCTCTATTTAATTTTATACATTTATAATTAAGTTTTAATGAATTTATAATAATATTTAGTTAAAATTAGTACACAAAACATGACATGACATTCGTAGATAACGATTAGCTATCGAAAGCTTGTCGATCAGCTGTCGGACGAACCTGCCAGTATCAGAAGCTGACCGAGGTGAATGAAAAGAACTTGAAGAATACCTCCGCTGCAACGCCGTGGGTTTCTATCCTGCTGTGTTGCAGCAACAAGCCGAGATAAGGCCTTTTCAGACAGACAGTTGATAAAATAATTAAGATATTGCGATTCTAAACTAATTCATTCTGCATAATTTTACTTTCTAAATTTTCTTTGCTTTCTTCTTTTGTTATTCCTATTTATTGTACTTCTACGAATAAATGTTTTGTCTTTCTTCTTCTTTTTCTCTTTAAACCCTCTTACGTTAATACTTCTTTCTCTTATATTTCTTATTCTCTCTCTCTCTCTCTTATATTTATTAAAGATAAACTAAAATGACCCCAGTCACAATTTCGTTTTACGAGTATGTTACGATTGTTCACTTTTGTTTATTGCAAGAGGCAATTATGATTTAATTCTCGCAATCGCGTCGCTGTTGCAAGTTACGTACTAATTGCGCGGGTGCCCACGTACCGTAAACAGCGCACAGTAAGCTTACACTCGAGGCTGCGTTAATACACTGCGACCATTTTACTTATATGACTTCTTGGAAGGGCTTTCTTTAAATTTTATATAAAACCAAGTGGGGCTTATTACTACATCCTTGTTGAATGAACTTGATGGACTGATATTGAAATAAACTTCATCATCATCATCATTTCAGCCCGTCGCTGTCCACTGCTAAACATAGGCCTCTCCAATCGAATTCCAGCGCGACCGGTCCGTAGCCACCTGCATCCAACGAGACCCAGCTATCTTCACCAGATCGTCGGTCCATCTCGTAGGTGGCCGTCTCACACTGCGCTTGCTAGTACTAAAAAATATTTGAAATAAACTTGATTATAGATTTTTAAGCATTTAGAAAAACATCATTCATCTATATAATTTGACAACTACCTTAAAAAAATAACAAAGCCCTAATTATATAATAACATACATACATACACTCACGCCCTTTTCCCTGGCTCTCCGGCGGGGAATCGAACCCCGGTCTCCCGCGTTACAGGCGGGTATACTGACTACTATATTACCGAAGAATCGGGGTAGGCAGAGACCACTTATTTTCACTTGCTACGAGCAAGGTGGCTATCCGTAGCCCACTTTTAGCCCCTGCGGGAAACGAGACGTGTCGGGTGGCGAATCACGACGCCGCCATTTTAAGGTTCAAAAGCGTTAAAATGCCTCATTGCGTCCCACGAAAAGGAAGGAAAGGGAAGAGGTTGAGATAGGAAAGGTGTATTGAGCAAGGAGTATGGAATTTGGGAAAAGGATTATAGGATATAGGATACTACTATCTGGGAAGGAATAGGAAGAGACAGTAGTAGCTCGGGGGGCCGGGGTCGCTTACCCGTATACTTAAGTCTATTTGCCGGACAGGCTAAAAGACTAAGTACTCCCTGACTGTTATATAATAATAATAATAATAACCATGGCAACCGTTGTCAACAGATGTCACTAAAAAACATTAATTTACAATAT
>WUAW01038476.1:13226-26391 GCA_017165845.1 Thaumetopoea pityocampa | reverse complement strand
AACCTGCACGCCCGTATAGGTGTGTATAATCTACCAAGCCGCACTAGGCCAGCGCGGAAGACTACGGCCTAGTCCCCTCCTGATCAGGGGAGGTCCGTACCCCTGTAGTGGGGACGATATGGACTGGGGATGATGATAATGATATCACATGGTGGTGTATTGATGCCACACACGGCTTGCGGCCAAAAGGTCATAGGTTCGATCCCGATCCCGTACCACGGAGTTATTTCTAATTCACGTACGGTCTACATTGTAGACACCAATATACTTAACGGAGAAGGAAAAACTTCATGAGGGAACCGGCACGCCCGTATAGGTGTGTATGGCCAGCGTGGTAGTCTACGGCCTAATCCTCCTTCCTGATTAGGAGAGATCCATGCTCCTGTAATCGGGAAGAATATGGACTAGGGATGTTGATGGTGATAATATCACATTACACGTTAAATACGAGGATGTGTGGTACGCTCGATGTCTGAGCGACACGACCAGGGATCCAGCAGAATATCAGCGTGGAGTACACTGCCTGGCACCATGCTGAGCTGGGTTCATATTTTTATTTTTCTCGTTTTTCTGCATCCGTGTGTCTTGTGCACACATAATAGCATGTTATAATTTTAGATGTATCATACATACATACACTCACGCCGATATCCAATAAGGATAGACAGAGACCATAATATATACATACATACAGTCACGCCTCTTTCCCATTGGGGTAGGCAGAGACCACTTCTTTCCACCTGCTACGATCGTTCAATGTAGCGGAGTGGCTATCTGCAGTCCACATTTCGCCCCCGCGAGCAACGAGACATATCACTGCATCAAATAAACTTTTTCTTTCTTTCTATATACTTTGCTCGATGTTCAACATCCATAATAATGAGCCTATTCGTATTTTAACATACGACTTCAATACTCACTTTTTAAGATGACTCCGAGATCGGGCCCCGAGGACGGTTACATCAAAAGAATCTACGGACATACTCTTTCAGACGGAGCGTGACTAACCACTCCACATTCGGCATACATATATCAATACGATGGATTTATAATATTTTTACTATAAAAATAGTTTTTGTCCGCGGCTCCGCTCGCGTGAATGTCTGTTTTCTGCTACATGGCAAATTCCAAAACAATCACAGATTCATATAAAAAGCCTTAAAACCACTTTAACTTGAGCTCTCGTACCTTACAAACAAACATTGACGAAGTTGGTTTCAGAAGCCCTTAATTAGTCGATCTGAGTAGTTTGTTTTAAAATATCTTTGATTTTTGAAAATTTAACATTTAACAATTTTATAATAGTATATATATATAGATAAAAAGCCACAAACTAGAAAGTGCTCAGCGAATTTACTATGCTCGTACCCGTGTTTATCGGCCTAAAGAAATTTTCAAAACAATTTAACCGTAAGATTTGACCGATGCGGCGTCGTCATGTTAAACACGCTGTACGAGACTGGTTAAAGACGAAAGGGAAATTAACGTCCCACTTCGTACTGATGCGAAACATAAATCATCTATGTTCATTTTCACTTTCTTAACGTATCGAACAAAAAGTATGTCGAATAGTTTTTCTGATTTAACTATCGTATCGTTAAGTAATCGTAAACAGAATAGAAAACAGAGTTACGTTAAAAATACTACGCTCCATTACATTATTTAATTTAAAGAGCACTAATGAAATAGTAGCCTAATAAGTACTGTATTTTATTTTTATAGGTAGTGTTCGATAAGTAGGTACGGTATTGAGGCAAGTTTTGTGCGTCGTCTTACTGTGTCCTTCCATTTCTGAAGGTCGGCAGTTTTCAGGACTTCATTTATCTAGAGCAAGTCTAAATAGCCGGTCTAGAGACCGGTACCAACACTGAACGACGACATCTTTTTTCTTAACTTTCCTCCATCCTGTGCAATCTTCGTATCACCAGACTGTATCACAATGTTGTTATTATTATTTATTTATTTATGCCATCCACTTTTGATTGATGCTTCAGACCAATTCCACTATTTTGGTCTCATTCGAACAAATGGTATGGTGATATGTAAATAACAAAACTAACTGGACAAAAACTATGGGTTGATTACTGCTGACAGCTGTTTTTGCAAAGCACCAAGATTTTTAGGCAGCACAGTACTACTCAAGAAACAAATTTTCTGATACGCCGTTTATTGACTAACAGCCTACCAAAAATATTTTTAAGGCATAAATTGAAATACCAGTCTTGGATCTGGTTTTTAATTTGACAAACCCAACACTGCAAAGTTATGGGGAAAAAAGTTAAAATGAGTGAAAGGATATATTAGTAAAATAACTATATATTAGTGGTAGTGCTACGAGATAGTGAATGACGACATTTTATTGTTAGTCAGTTACGCTATCTGGGTACCATTATAATTACATTCAGGCCACATTTAGCAACACCGTCATAGACCGTGTGAATCTTATGTTCTATAAAATATAGATACTAGTAAGAGCCGTGAACAGCTCGATTAGTACGATAATTTATATTCATTTTAATGTATCAAAAATAACTTTTAATATTTGGAGAAGAATTTTTTTAATCAGACAATACAGGGCCCATCTTTCATCATCATATATCAGCCTATGGATATCAAAATATATCAGCCTATGGCAATCTAGACTACAGTGTAAGGCATTAAACTGCTTTGTATTAAATGAATAAATGTTTTTTAAAATAGATTCAAACGTTTTTGCGTGAATCCACTACAATTTCTTCTCTGTGTAAATACTACTAACAGGGGCCGAGATAGTCCGGGTAAACTTAATAACATTATTTAAGTTAAAATTAAGCACGTATTATAAAATCTCATACAGAACCTTTTTATAACAACATAACGTAGTCATATGCCACTAGACAATAGTATAATATTCCATTAATTAATAGTAATTTAATTAATAGTATAACTTCCATAATGGAATCAGTATTATCAGAAAAAGATAAGAAATTACTACATGGAAGAATAACTTATTACATTTGAAATCTACAGTTAATATATACATTAAAATAGGAATATCATGTAATGAGGAAATTTCATTGTTTTTACTCAACACAGCTAAACCTATTTAGATGAATTCGGTACTTAACTAGAATATGATTTTGAATAACTTATAAAGTATTTGCGTTTGAAGTAATTGAAACCACGCATGCGGAATCGTAGGTAACAGCTAATATGTATTAGCATAAAACATGTGTAAAATAACGAATGTTTCAAAATCTCATACTAATCAATGCTACGATTCGCAACGCTTGACGACTGTACATTACGTCAAATGGCAAGTATTAAACGATGATTTCATTACAGTGCCATTTTATTGCTTTCACTGCCGGCTCATAGATTTGATAGTTTAATTGGAAGTTTACCAACCCGTATATTAGGTTATTTTGGGTTGGAATGCTTTAGTGGCCTCAGGATCCTCACGCAGTAGACGAGGACCTAAGTTTCCATCTAAAGCGATCCCTAAGAAAAATCTCTTCAACTGATCTAAAATATACACTCAAGTAAATTATTGTTCAAGGCGGTATGTGCGACAGACGACCGCAAAGGTCAATCGTGACGAGGGTCGGGAGCGGACAGCTGTTAGCAACACGATACATCAATCAATGCGCAGGATACGACCGCCCACAATAGAATACATAAAGTATGCTTAAGTTCTTGCACGCGTCCTTATTTCCCTTAAATGAACTGTTTACGGTTTAGTGTAACATGACAAGATAATTGAAGTAGAAATCGCTTATAATTTAAAAATTATATACAAGATATCTTTTATTTCTTCTACGGCAAATAAAGAAATTCTTAACAGCGAAACTTGTAACAATCTATCTATTGAACGCAACTCCAACTACGTTGATGTCAAAATAAATAAAAGTTTCTTTCCTGTGTAATGTACCCAATTTATTAGAAATTCAAGAAATTCGATATTTTTAGCTGACTTTTGATCTTAATTTTGACTCCCTTAGAGGGCGAATTTTCAAAATTCTTATATTAATAATTATGTCAAACAACATAAATCTCGGGCCAATAGTCACCCGGACTTTTATAAGGCATGCATGGGGCCGAAGCCAACACGTAGAGGCCCTTTTGACAATTTAATATATGTAATGTGACACCATCCGACGACTATCACTGTGTGCACTATATGAATGCACGCAAGGACAATCCTCGGTCTGTGCAGGGCTATTATAGGGAAAGGAGACTAAAAACGACTGGGCTATTGTGTTGATATGCTAGTGTACAGGGTACTCAGGACTATGGAGGGACTATGGCGTCTGCCCAATACAATGTTGAAAACACGGATAAAATGGGCAGACGGTGACTCGCCACTCTAATACATTAATGGGCCCCCGAAACGGTCGCACGCAAGGAGCGACAAAAGGGCAACATTAGAAGAGCGGCTTAAGGGCGGAGAGGTGTCACTGGACTTTAAACTGTACAATCACTTGCACCCTCAGAGGGCCCCATCACGTACTGCTTACTCATCACTTAAGTTCCACATCCACACTCGAGCATAATGCTCTCGCGACTCCACTTTAGCCGGCCAATAAAGACAAGCCAGAGGTGGGGATCTGTTCCTCTTCAGTTTTCACTCTAGCCGGTCAGTTAAGGCAAGCCGGAGATGAAGAACAGGACCTTCCCCCGGGATTCGGGTCCGTGGGTTCACTACACCCAACAGCTCGCCACAAGCTGCCCAATATATTATTATTATTTGTTATTATTATTTATTATTATTATTTATTCTTATATTAATTAGTGCTTCCCTAAACACAAACAACTAAAGAAATCTACCCTGAAAAAATTCAGGTCTCTAACGCCTCTGATTCAGGCTATACGTTGATTGTCATTCAGTCAATCGGCGAGACGACGGTTTTATATTTAGATAACAATACAAAAACACATCAATAAATATATTATCCCAGGGATCGCCATCGGCAGGGAGTTCATCCCCATACATTAGAACCTCAAGGGTCGTGTACATTGCGGTTTCAGAGAAATATCTCCCGCGAACGCTCCGATTGTGAAATGAGCTCCCTGCTCAGGTTTTCTCGAAGAACTAAAATATGGGGTTCAATAATTTTAAATCATCAAATAGATTTTTACAGGGTCAGTAAACGCGCATGTGGTATTTCTGATGTTGCAACCGCTTACCATTACCTTAAACTTGTTTGACATCAAGGTGGTATAAAAAAGAAAAAAATTTTTGCGATTGAGACGAACTCGCAAAAAAATCTTTATGACTTACTTACTTATTGAGCCTATTACAGACTTGCTCGAAAATATTGAAGGAAGAATTTATTTCTAAAAACTAATTCAAATGCATTGCAAACACATAAATTCTTGATACCTTAAAAAGTTGGGTCAAATTCACATTTAGCGTTCATGGCTATACTGATTAGTAGTAAAAATAAATAAATAAAAGAAGCTGATAAATAGATTTAGTTAAAATATCAATTACTATCTAATTATAGAGTAATTGATATTTTAACTGAATTACACAACGTAGTCATTATTAATGATCTTATTAGTCACAATATAACCCAAATTACAGATCGTATCAGTATTATCTAAAACATTAATATCGCAATCTTTAAAAATCTCATTGCCAAGTTGAATATTATTTTGACTTGCGTAGCCGAGTACCGATGTTATCATTTTCTAAGTAGTCCAATATAAATTTCCAGCTATTTATACAGACAGCCCTTGGGTATAATTTAAATTGTCTACAGTATTAATGCATTTGGGCTGGGTCACGACATTTAGTATGATCGATATGAATATCACATTATTATAATTATTTATACAAAGGATTCCTACAAAGACACCAAACAGGTAACCAGGCAATGATTCAAAGTTCACATAGTTTTACTCACATATATTTCAAATATCTGATTTAATTTAACAGAATAGAAGTACATAATGAAGTATCTAATAAATAACAAACTAATATTATGATCGAGAGTATTTTACAGTACTGAGAGCAGTCGAATATCTAATTAATTTATAAAACGGGAAGGAACGTCCTTAATCAAAAAGCGCACTCTGATGGTTATAAATAATTATTGTGCACTAACGCAGAACATAAAATATAAAACTAATTTGTTTGTATTTCTAAAATATTTTAATTGTAGACGATTATAGTCATAGTCATCGTCAAGTCACAGACATTGGAAGTGCATGAAAAGATAAGCGAAGACAATTCTATCAATAGGGAGTGAGTACCAGATAACAAAATGCCTCAAGCATTAGTTCCACCTTTACAAACTATGTATCAAGTTTTTAAATAAATAAATAAAGTAGTTGGGATTTGTCTGCTGTTCATACTGAGTTACTTAATAATTCTGTTTTCAAAATGCTTCTTTAATTTCTCTGATACTGAATGTATATAATACATTATAATTAAATGTTCGTACACATTTTGTGTCAAGATCTCCAATTTAAATCCCAGGTACGCGCTCACACTTCAGATTTTCGAAATTATATTCGTATTAATAATTAATTATTTATCACTCGCTTCAAATGGTGAAGGAAACTATTGTAAGGACACCTACATGCCGGAGAGACTTTTTGCACGACGTGTGAAGTTTACCAAACTGCATTGGGGCCGCGTGGTGTACTAAGTTACTCCCTTATTTTGAGAGAAGACCTAGGCCGTACAATAAGACAACAAATAGATTCATGATGGTTATATTTCGTGACATTTGGTGTTATTTATTTAAATATACACCTTTTTCAAATTAATATAATTATGTGAATACTCGCTAGGAACATATCAATGTATAATCTAATTTTATATGCCGTTTTTATTTCACGAGAGAAATCCTTAAAATATGCCGTTTGTTCCGTTGGGCCGACTAGGGTATGTTGGACGATACAGCGCTAAAACCTCCGTTATGGTCTCCTGTAACCTTTCTCTCATGTCGTACTCATCGTACAGGAAGAATTCCCCTTACCGCTACTAACACTCCTACCACTTTTATTATAGATACCATATGTCCTTACTGTTAACACTTACACCGAATACTTTCATCCATCATCAGTCCATATTCACCCCACTCTGTAGTGGACGTGGACCTCGCATAGTCAGTTGGGGCATTAGGACGTAGACCGCATGCCAGACTGATCTAGTGAAGTTTGATAGACTTCACACACCCATGCGACAATGTAGGTTTGCTTACGAAGTTTTCGTCTGATGATTACATTGGATTCTACAATGTAAGCCGCACAAGAGCTTGAAATAATCCAGTGATACGGAACGGGGATCAAACCCACGACCTCGACCCAGCACCACTAGACTTTACACTAGACACACTATAGCATTTTATTTCTTTATTTATTTTATATAAACGCATTTTATAGTATCGAACATTATATAAATTCACTATTAAATGAAAGAATAAAATGAGACACAATCTAGCCTAGAACTATGGTCAATATGAAATCATATGAATCTAGAAAGTTAAAGTTTTGACTGTGAAAAATATATTGTACACAACTATATGTATACGTGTGTATTTGGAAATATATTAGCTAAGTGAAGGTTATTTATTCCAATTCAGATCCAAAACAAACATATTAATCGCCACTCAGCTTATGCAAGGGGTTATTATAACATATCAACTGTAGAAGACTTACCACATTGATCTTCCCCAAGATATGGTTTACTTGGTCCTTACTGCACATTTTGATCGCTTGGTTTCTTGATTCGCTTTTATTATTAAATATACCACATGTTATATCACTTTCATCAGATCTTCAAAAGTTGCCACTGCTAAAAGCCGAACAAGTTAGTTTTCTTTGAGGCCAATCAGGCAACAAAGGATTGTAAGAAATTTAATTTGTTCTTCCAAAGTTCTAAACTAGCAAAGCTTGTCCAATTTTAAATTTTTATTTTTAAAGCGGGTAATGGCATTAAACTACCGATAATTTTCATATTTGAGGGGTATAAAAACAAAAGCGCTACCGTACATTTTTTGCAAAAATGGTACCGTGACGTTTAGGAGCAATACTAACACTGTCCATATATCCAATCGCCTGACACTATTATCACGAATAGTAAGATGACCGATGGAAAGATATGTAAGAGTAACACTACGTTTACGCACTCCTACTGCGTGGACAGTGCCACTTTTGCTTTTATAACTCCCATTTGTGACATGTAATATAATTTAAACGTACCAAAGTGCACTGGCACAAGCCGATCCAACGATAACTATCAAACCGATACGAATAATTACGCGTTGTAATGAAATTTACGAAACGAATACGTTGCAAAATTTACACCTACCAGTGTTCTGATTGATCAATCCTTATAATCGAGTGTCAATTCTACGAGAAGTCAGAAAGAAATAATCGATATAGACGAAAACGTATATTTAAATTCACTATTAATGAATTCGATAAAATAATTATATTTATATATTCGTTATATTGGCACCTACTTCTGTGGCTATCTCAGTATTTGACGCAATACTGTAATTTTGAAATTAGAATATGGTCATTTTTTTTTTTTTTCAAATAAAGAAGGCCAGTGTAATTTTCGAAATCAATCCAACGGGTAGGTAAATGGCACGAATTTACTGTTTCAATTAGCACGCCCACCATAACTTAGCCAATTAGTAGCTATAGTAGATTCCGAGTTCATAATAAATATTCGTTACATAAGAATCTGCTGTATAGCGGCCCAATGTCGTCACTCCATCTCTTACCGCGGATGCTGTGAAAACCAGCTAAGGGATGTACCAGGATGAGACAAGAGGACTGATCGGCACAGTTACGGTGACCCCAGCACAAAAAGTATGTGCCAAAGAGTCCCGGGTTCGAATCCCCGTAGGAGCAAACTTTGTATGATGAGCACAAATATTTGTATACGAGTCATGAATGTATTTATCTATTTATGTATTGTATTTTTCTATGTAAGTATGTATATCATTGACTAATACCCAATATACAGGATTTCCTAGTTTGGGACTAGATCAATGTGTGTAAAAGTGACCAGAATATTATCATTATAATGGGCAACAGTGTATTTCTGGTATTCAATCAAAAGCTACTGCGCTCTCCGAGACGCCTGCTAAGCGTGGAGATTATGACAAATCCTTCCTTTTTAAGGAGGAGGCCAATGTCCAGCAGTGGACATCCACGGGCAGATGATAACGTAAGAAATGGCACATTTCCTTGCAATTTAGTGGACTTAATACTTGTACCTCACATGGTCACGCTGAGACTATATTCGTTAGACTATATTCGTTAGACTATATTCATCATTACAGTACTTCATCACCCGTTACAAACATCACACATAATACCCCATACGCGTTACAACTCGAAACAATTAAATGCAAATTTCCCAAAAAGGCGGCGGCGCGAGAGAAATCTCCGCCAGTAATTTCACCGGATTCCTGCATATTTTCTGAACCCATTGGTGACGAATTGTTTGTTTCAACACACACACATGAATATTTTACGACATATAATTTACGAATTATTGATGTGATATATATGTGAATTAGTGATGTGATAACTTCGAAAATAAGCTATATTATTTTACTAGCCGGAACCCGTAGCTTTGCTTGCTACAACTTTATAATAGTGATGATGTTATTTATAATGATGATAATTCACGGCCTATATTCGTCCAATGTATTATATTCAGCGTCATTCTCTTTTTCGATTAAAATCTACTGCGATGCCGGTCACCAAGCGTGGAGCTCCATGTCCAACGGTGAACTTGGGCTGATGATCATCATGATAATGATTATATCTACCTCCCGGCCAAATTTCAAAACAATCTGTTTTAAGTCGTGAAGAGGTAACAGACAAACACATAGACGAATGATTTTCGCTTTGATTATGTTAGTGTAGAATAGAAATGGGTCGTTGACGATTTTATAGTTGACGCACCGAGACCGCTTATCGTCAACGATAAACTAGTTTATAAAACCGTCCAAATTTCGACTAGTTTACGTCATGAACCTAAATTACTCGGAAATATTCGGCCGCGTTCGCGTCTCACTCGTTGAAGCGCGATCAACACAATGCGCAAACCACGATCAATAGTAAACTAGTCTATACGTTCGCGGTAAAGAAACAGTCTAAAAAAACTGTTCGTTCATTCAACGCTCACCACTAGTGTAGAATGGTCCATAAAGTCGCGGATGCACTCGGCAAACGGTATGCTATTACTTAGGGTCCTATGCCATTTTCGATACAGCGGTATAACTGCGCGTAAAGTGCACAGTCTCCGGTGTCTCACACGCCCACTCAATCAGTCAACGACAAATTTGAGCGCGCAGTTTGATCACAGAGTCGGCTCAATTAATTGAGTTCGTTTTCAGTTTCACAGAAAATCGTTTACATAGTACTTTTCCGTTTAATAATTTAAACGATTTGATATATACAGTACATTGGTGGTGTAGTGGTGCCAAAGAGTGCTTGCGATCCAAAAGTCGTATGTTCAATCCCGGTCCCGTACCACTGAGTTAATTCTAATTCATGAAAGGTCTACATTCTAGATACCAATGTACTTAACGGAGAAGGAAAACTTCGTGGGGAACCTGCATGTGTGCATGTGTGTGTGAAGTCTGCCAACGCGTACTACACTCGGCGTTGTAAACTACGGCCTAATCCTTCTCCTGATTAGGGGAGGTTTGTGCCCCTGTAGCGGGGACGAATCTGGGCTTGTGGCGGAATAATGACGCAAACATAGTGTGGGACTAAGATCCGATCCGCCGAACCGAAAAAAAGTTCTTACTGATCGAACAATTTCTTAGTATCATTTTCCATTATTAATTGCCCAAATGTTTGAATAACTTCAATGTCAGAATGCACCATGTTTGACTGGTCAATTATTTGTGCGTTGGGTTGTCAGAAAGGGTCAAAAGAACGGCAGGAACTAAATCGTTTCACAGACATTGACTGACAACTGACAGTCCGCTAATGTGTTCAGTTTCTATAATTTATACAAAGGTCAATAAGCTTAAGTTTCATATTCGAATCTGTAAATAAAAATTAGTGAAGGAAAATATCGAAATACGTACATGTCCTTTATACCTATGGCGCTATAGATTAAATTACAAGAAAAAACAGCAAAAACACATTCGAATGCAGTCTAATTAATCTGAAATGTACTGTTAAATATGAATTATTAGTAATCAATCTACCCACATCGTGTTGGATGCTGTGGTGGCGTGGATGCTGTGGGAGCCACCTAAGGGATGTACCAAGATAATGAGCAGCAGCGTTGTTATTTAATAAAAATCTACTGATGTCTCCAAGACGCCTCCTGCTAAGCTAATCTCCACAGATTATGGCTAATCCCTCCTTTTTAAGAAGAAAGTCCATGACTATCTGTGGTCTTCCATGGTGGTCTGACGATGATGATGTCGACCCATATAAATATCAATACTTACACAATCCACACACAGAATATCTTTAGATTTAAAGAGGAGCATTAAATGATCGATAAATTAATCAATTTAACGAACAACTGAGGCCACGATACGAAAGGACAAGACTATGAAGGCTCGCATTTAGAGGAAAGGATGTCCGCAGACCTTGGCGTGTTAATCAACAGTCAAAACAATAGGACGAGGACCTTCGTATATTGTATATGGACAACAATTTAAGAAAGAAAAATTAGTAAAACATCAAAAGTAATAACATGTGCGAGTAAATATTAACATCATAATATCTCGTCATTTAGGAATATGTGAATAGAAATGTCGGAATACGGCGCCCAGGAAACACCTACCTTGATCATATGAACAACTTGTTTCAAAAAGGTCAAGTTCGTACCACCCTTAATAAACAAATGTGTATGAAATTATGTATAAATATAAATGAGGGTAGAGGGCTGACGGAATCGTGGTATGTGGCGAACTGTGATCTCTGTATACCCTTATATGATACCGGCGTGAGTGTATATATGTATTAACATCATGTACTAGTCTATACTATTATGAAATTGTTAAATGTCAAATTTTCAAAACTCAAAGATATTTAATAACAAACTAGTCAGATTGACTAATTAAGGGCTTCTGAAACCAAATACGTTGATGTTTGTTAGTTTCGGGCTTCAGGCAAAAACCAGCAAGTAAATTTTGATTAAACTGTTACAGTCTTAAAGGTACTATTCCGACTTAATTAATGCAGCATGTTTCATCAAAATCGGTCCAGTAGAATTGAAGATACAGCTTGATCCCTGTTTTAGTAGCCGCCGCTTGGATACGAGAGGTCAAGTAAAAGTGGTTACAGTATTTTATATAAATCTATGATTGTGTCGGGATTTCCCATGTTGCGGAAAACTGACATTTACGCGGGCGGCGCCGCGGGCAAAAGCTAATTATATACATATAAAAAGGCAATCATTTACTTAAATGCAAAACGTATAATCTATGTTGCACAATTCCGAAATGAAATGTTTCGCTGGGTTTTTTTTTAATTTATTTAGTTGTTACGTTACTAACACAACCGGTCGCAGTGGCAAACGTTCCACATTTTTACTTTGTAGACACATTCCAAAGAAAATGAGAGTGCCTCACATTATTGTGGTTACTTATAAAAAAATTCACGCTATTTGAACAAGGAGTTTTATAAAACAGTTTACGGAAATAAGTGTTTTATTAATGGCAGTTTCAATTGTTTTTATGTTGTGTGATTATTGAAAAGATTTACTCTCTAGTTAAGCCTTTAACAACA
Organism: Thaumetopoea pityocampa; assembly: GCA_017165845.1. Lineage (NCBI taxonomy): Eukaryota > Metazoa > Arthropoda > Insecta > Lepidoptera > Notodontidae > Thaumetopoea > Thaumetopoea pityocampa. Next base: position 13,677 of record WUAW01038476.1, on the reverse strand, counting down.
TATATTTATTGTTTATGTCCGATAACCTAATTCTTCATCATCGTCATCAACTCATCTATTGTTCCACGGTAGGGTATGGGTCTGCTCTCAGGATGCGAGGGGTTACCACCCTGGCGTAATGCGGGTTGGCAGAGTTCACACGCCGTCGAAAAAATCAGTCGGCCATATAGCATAGAAAACCTTCCTCACGACGCACCGACCATATACCCACGTGGCTACGTGGTCAACGTCGCGATGTGTGCCATCACCGTTTGAAGCGAGTGATAATTGATTATTAAATTATTAATACGCACATGATTACGAAAAGTATACGTATCTAATTACAGATGATCTAATTACTGTTATATTAATTAATGTTGTATTAATTAATGTTGAAAAATTAATGTGCATTTACATATGTATGTATGGCATGCCGGCATGAGTGTATGTATGTACATACACTCATGCCGGC
>WUAW01038475.1:20207-30466 GCA_017165845.1 Thaumetopoea pityocampa | reverse complement strand
GAGACCGGGGTTCGATTCCCCGCCGGAGAGCCAGGGAAAAGGGCGTGAGTGTATGTATGTATGTAATATATACTAATATACATAGATAAACTTTGTTTGTTTGTAGGTTTTATACAGGGGGTAATTTTCGGACCAAATGATCCAGTTCTGAAAAATTTTCGCTGTTAGAAAGCTACATTATTTGTGAATGCTAGCAAATGCAAATAGGCTATAAATTTATAGCCTATTTGCATTATATTATATTAAATATATTATATTAATATTATATTAGCCAAACTAAACATAATTATATTATATTAGCCAAACTATCATATTTGTCTAGCAAGTCAGAAAGCAATAATATGATTAGGAAAAAATTGTGGCGCATGCCCGGAAAAGTTTTCGAGCAGACAGGAAGTCCATGCGAGCCGAGCAGCAGGCAATAGTCAGTGCAAAATAATCCTGTTCTCATGTTCCGTGCTCTCGGATAAAAATCTATCAGCGAGCAATTGCGTATGCATGGAAAAATTCTAATATTCGAGCAACGAGAGCCGTCGCGGCCGCTGCTGTGAAAAAAATATTAAAATATACGGTCTGTGACGTCTCTGAAGGCTCCGCCTCAACGAGCAGCCCAGGGCTGTGCGCGCCGCCGGAGACTGCCTACTATACTTTACACTTTTATTATTATTTTCTACAATAGTACTATTACAGTAGTGAGCTTTTTAAAAAGTACATTGGTGGTCTAATGGTGGTTGTAGGTTCGATCCCGGTCCCCTACCACTGAGTTATTTCTAATTCATGTACGGTCTACATTGTAGACACTAATATACTTAACTGAGATGGCAAATTTTGTAAGGAAACCTGCACGCCCGCATGGGCGTGTGAAGTTATCAACCCGTACTAGGTCAGCGTGGCAGACTACGGCCTAATCTTCCTCCTAATTAGGGGGAGGTATGTGCCCCTGAAGTGTAGTGAAGACGAATATGGTCCCCGGATGATGACCGTTATAATAGATAGAATTTTTATTACAAAATTAACACAGTGTTGAACAGATTAGTATTTTTATTACACAGCATACAAAAAGTACAAGTAAAACAGCATAATAAAAGTACTAGGGGATAGCAGAATATAGAAAAAAAAAACAAACAATATATTCAGTTTTTTATATTATAATATTATTACTGTAGTTTCATAGGAAGAAGAAATCCTTACATCTTGCACTTATTTTCACGTTTTCGTAAAGAACCCCATGAGATACATATTTTTGGTTATACAAAAAAAAATAAAGTATAAGAAATATCCTTTTCATTGATATATCGCTTGTCGGTGTTGACGAGGTAGACCAACTTGCCCATTCTCCTTTACTGCGATCTCTAAGACGCCTGAAGATTATGGCAAATCCCTCCTTTTATGGAGGAGGCTCATGTCCAGCAGTGGATTTCCACCGGCTGTTGATGATGATGGTGATACAAGCCAAGAGATAAGAACATGTTTCCCAACCTGATAATGATCATCTTACTCGTGCTTATCGAACTCATACTTATCATACGCATGCTTATCATACTAATGCTAATTATACTAATGTTTGTCATACTCATGCTTATCATACTCATGCTTATCATACTCATGCTTATCATACTCATGCTTATCATATTCATGCTTATCATATTCATGCTTATCATACTAATGCTTATGATACTAATGCTTGTCATACTCATGCTTATCATACTAATACTTATTTTACTAATGCTTGTCATACTCATGCTTGTCATACTCATGCTTATCATACTCATGCGTATCATACTCATGCTTATCATACTTATGCTTACCATACGTGAAAATGCGTTTATTCGTCGATCTCTTTGATATCTCTTCACGCGTTAACCGTGAACTATAATAGTTATGACGATGATGATGAATGACGACTGATTGGCACAGTGGCAGCGACCTTACTATATATACCATAGAGACCAGAATTCGAATACCGGTAGGGGTAAATTTTGTGTGATATTTATACATATCTGAGTCATGGACGTATTTATCTAAGTATGTATTTATATATAATATTATAATTATAATAATAATTATAATATTCTGGATACTTTCATACACATTGATCTAGTTCCAAACTAGGGTTCCCTGTATCTTGGTACTGAACAACTATATACATACTTATATAGGTAAATATTAATATATACGAGTACAACACAATAAAATACAAGCACGGCTTTTCCCTGGTTCTTCGCGGTGAATTAAATCCCGGACTCCCGCGTAACAGACGGGGATACTGACCACTACACTACCGAAGAATTGGGGTAGGTAGAGACCACTTCTTTCCACTTGCTACGAGCTGTGACTATCCGCAGCCCACTTTTTGCCCCCGTGGGAAATGAGACGTGTCGGGTAACGGCGAGGAATCAGGACTCCGCCATTTTTATAAAGTTAAAAAAAAGGTACTATTTCGACTTAATTAATGCGGCATGTTTCATCAAAATCGATCATGTAGAATTTAAGATTCAGCTTGATCCCTGTTTTAATAGTTGCCGCTTAGGTACGAGAGGTCAAGTAAAAGTGATTAAGTTTTTGTATAAATCTACGATTGTGTCGGGATTTACCATGTTGCAGAAAACTGACATCACGCGGGCGGAGCCGCGGGCAAAAGCTAGTACAATTATAAAATTGTTAAAAGTAAAATTTTGTAAAACAAAGATAATTAAAAAACAAATTACTCAGATCGACTAATTAAGGGCTTCTGAAACCAAATCCGTCGATGTTTGTTTGTTTGTTCGACCTTCACATTAAAAATAGTGGGTAGATTTAGTCAAACTTAGTCTTAAAGGTACTATTTCGACTGAAATACTGTGGTATGTTTTAACACAATCGGTCCACTAGAATTGAAGATACAAGTAGTTCTAAGGCTCAAGTACAAGTGGTTCTAAGGCTTTTTATATAAATCTATGATTGTTTCGAGATTTCCCATGCAACAGAAAACTGACATTCATGCTGGCAAAAGCTAGTATATATGTGTTATAAAGATTCGAAAGTGTATCTTGTGGCTTCCTATGTTATGGTATTGGTATGTAAGGATACACTAGGTTGACCAATATATTTGTGAAAAAGTATTGAAAGCTTAGAAAACGTTTGTCTGAATTGTATTTACCTCTATTTTTCAACGTAATCACATTCAAATCTAATACACTTTGGTTACAGTTTTGTATGTATTCGATGCCCTTGAGAAAAGGCTCTATTTTATGTGTCGAAAAAGATTTCCACATCGCCTCCGTCGAACTTTATAGCACGTGAGTGCTTTTTCGTTTTAGTTAAAAGGTAAAAATCACTTGAAGATAGATTCGGAGAATATGGCGGATGCTGCATCAACTGAAGCGCAGTCGTTCGGATGGCAGCGCCCGCGACATCAGACCTGTACGTAGGTCTATTGTTATGATGAAAAAGTATTCCAGCGCGCGATTTTCCACATCGTCACATTTTTAATTTCTCTGCGTTTCTTTGAATCAATATTGTGTAATACTCTCCTGTTATTGTCTGTCTTTTAGTTAAATATTCAATCATAATGATACCTTCTGCATTTTAGAAGACAGGGGCATTATCTTGTCTGCAGACGCAGAGACCTTGAATCTCTTGGCTGGTGGGGAGTATTATCTTCTGCATACTTTTACGAGTTGATTATGGGGGGCGTTTACGTTCCCTCTATAGAATTTGTATTACTTTGATTTGATTTTGTTAAATTGATTGTAAATTGTAGTACATTGATAGTCTAGTGGTTAAGACACGGGTTACAATTGAAAGGTCGTTGTTTCGATTCCGGTCCCGTACACTGAGTTATTTCTAATACATGTACGATCTATGTATATTGTAGACACAAATTTACTCAGATGTATCAGAAGGAAATCTTCATGAGGAAATTTGGTTACTCGTATGGGTGTGTGAATTCTACCAACCCGCACTAGGCCAGCGTGGTAGACTGATAAGGGGAGGTTCGTGCCTCTGTAGTGGGGACGAATATGGACTGGGTATGATGTAGATGAATTGTATTTTGTCTGATTATTAAGTGATGACGTGAATTTTCTCTGGAAGTAGGTTCATTACTGTAGATATTTATTATATTATATTTATTTTATTATTTTTATTTTATTGTACCTATGATTATTTATTTGTTTATTAATATTTTTTTACTTATGTTTGTTATATTAATGTATTATTGTTATTTTGAATTGGAATACATATGCTGTTACTGTTTTGAAATTATAATAAAATGGAATGTCATAACTTAAAGTATATATGATTCCAGAAACTTATAGATCAATCTGGGTTGATTAATAACGAACTACTCGTGCTCAGAGCCGGATTAGTAACTTTTTTTTGGTTTCTTATTATCATTTGCTTTATTTTGTATCTAATTTGACAACCCTCAACAAGGTAAAACCACGAGGTGTTATATAATCAGTATACAGTCCTAAAATTCCATGTTTTAATATTTCTTTTTACTATGAGTAATGTGATATTTGGTCTATCATTTCAGCTGTAATTGAAGTACATTTATATTCTTGGTTCATATTATCCAGGACTAATACAGCACCCTTCAATAAATAGTACACATTATGTTTAACTGTAAAATAAAGCAAAGGGTCTCCATTGCTTTCCGTAGGTACTGTAAGGCCATTAACTTTCTTCATTTTTTGATTTAATTTTTTTTCTTAATTTTTTTTTATCTCTTTTGAGAGATTCTTGCCATATTCTCCATGCTTGACAGGCGTTATGGCAGTCGCAGTATATGCTCGCAAAATCACATTAAATCCAGCTGACAATTCCTTTGGTGTAACAGTTGGGGTTTTAAAAATGATGTAAACTATGAAAAAAAATCATACCACGACGGTGGTAGACAGGCTTACAATCCGCCTCATGGTAAGCGCTAACCGCAGCTCATGGAGGCCTGCAACATTAGAAGTATCGCGTGTGCGTTACCAACCCTTTAAATAATTTTTTTATATTTGTTTCTCATAAAGCTCTTAACTAAGGGAGTGATAGAGAGCAATGGAGAGATATATTCCCTTTAATAAATAGTACACGGTAAGCTTAACTTTACCGCAGAGGTCCCCAAACTTTTTATCTTGTAGAGACAAACCACTTTTTTTTTTGTTTTGAGTGGATCCCTGCTTATTGATATGTATGTCGATCTCAGGGGAATCTTAATATATTCTCGGAGCACAATGAAAACACAGTAGTACGTTACAACTTCTAATTGGCAAGAGAGAGGGTAGACATTTTTCATGTTCTAATATATAAACTTACGAACTACCCACATATATTACACTTATTAATATTTTTTTGCAAATTCGTCAAGTACATATGTGTTGTAGATAACTGGTGTGGACCCCTTGTAGATCGTTGTCGACCCCTGCGGATCGATATAGACCACCTTGGGTATTAAGGCTCTCCGCCACCATCACACGTATAGTCACAAGTCTATGAATTCAGCAACAAATTGCAAAGTTATTCATAATTTTATATTTAAATATGTATATTAAAAATATTTTTAATATAGATATTTAAATATTCATAAATGTTAATGCAAATTAGTAAAAACGGTTTTAATTTTTAGTATTTTAATTTAATAAAAACGTTTCAATTAATAAAAATAGTTATGTACATTAGGAATATTCGAATATGTATCATTTATGACTACAGTCGTAGACATATACTGCTCTGTCACCTCACTAATTGACATGTTACTACATTTAATGTTTCCATGTACAGCCGTTGGAATGTACGTAAATTCGACCCCACAAAGGGAGGGGAGATATTTGCGTGCAATCTGGGTCGCGCAATTGTGGTGTGTAATTCCACCGCAGACCGCTCCCGTCCTAAATACCTGTATACAGGTCGCTCCGCAGCCTTTACACAGGTAAAGGCTGTAAGTGCCTCCTACTACGGATTAAGTACATTATATTCAGCTGTGACTCAGAGAAAATTCTCAGTGATTTTCAATACGCCTCCCAAGCGGGAACATTTTGGCAAATGCCCCCGTTAATCTATTAGTGGATTAAACAGGCTGGTACATATAAATGTATTATATTTAGTTGCAGTTTCTTTTTTCACTGGAAGGCAGTTTTTATTTAAATTAAAAAAAAATATAGCAATTATTCGATTAAATTCAGCAGCAAAACTTTGTAGTGTTGAAAGATAAATTAATAATTTTACCATATTATTATATCTAAGCTGTCCTATAGGAAAAATATTTTTTGACTGTATGTGAAAATTCTCACCGATCCATTGCTTTTTAATGCGTGCGTAAAGACAAACTACAAACCTTTTTTGTATTCATGTTAGCATGACTAATTTTACTAATTGCTTGATTACATCAACCCCAGTCCATATCGTCCCTACTACAGAGGCACGGACCTCCCCTGATCAGGAGGGGGATTAGGCCATAATCTACCGCGCTGGCCTAGTGCGGGTTGGTAGACTTCACACACCCACGCGGGCATGCAGGTTTCCTCAACAATACAATGTAAACCGTACATGAATTACAAATAATAACTCAGTAGTACGGGACCGGGATTCGAATCCACGACCCTTAAAAAACCACTACACCACGAATTGTGACTACATATTTTACATATACTATTGAAATACCCATCAATTTCATCATCACCATAATCATCATCATCTTTATCAGCTTGTGGAAGTACACTGCTGGACATAGGCCTCTTCCTTAGAAAGAAGAGATGCTGTGAGAACCAGCTAAGGGGTGTACCAGCATCATGGGCATTATCTTATTATCGAAATCTACTGCGATCTCCAAGACGCCTGACAAGCGTGGAGATTATAGCAAATCCCTCCATTTTTAAGGAGGAGGCTCATGTCCAGTAGTGGGCTTAGACTGATGATGATGATGGTAATAATGATAATATAATATTCTGGACACTTTTCACACGCATTGATCTAGTCCCAAACTAGGATACCCTGTAACTTGGGTATTACACAACAATATATATAGATAAACTAGCTTTGGCCCGCGGCTCGGCCCGCGTGAATGTCGGTTTTCCGCTACATGGGAAATCCCGTCACAATCATTAGATTTATATAAAAAAAATTATGATCCACTTTTACTTGACCTCTCGTACCTAAGCGGCGGCTACTAAAACAGGGATCAAGCTGTATCTTCAATTCTACTGGACCGATTTTGATGAAACATGCTGCATTAATTAAGTCGGAATGGTACCTTTAAAACTGTAATAGTTTAATAAAAATCTACCCGCTGGTTTTTGCGTGAAACCCGAACAAACAAACAAACAAACATCGTTGGATTTGGTTTCAAAAGCTCTTAATTAGTCGATATGAGTAGTTTGTTTTTAAATATCTTTGATTTTTAAAAATTTGACATTTAACAATTTTATAATAGTAAAATAGACTATACATAAATAGATAAATATATCCATTACTCGGATACAAACATTTGTGCTCATCACACAAAGTTTGTTACTACCAGGTTTCGAACCCAGGACTCGTTGGCACAGCAAGCAGGGTCACTGCTCAATATGCCAATCGGTCGTCATGTTCATGGTGATGAAGTAGGTATGTAAGATATATCGCACGCTACGTCTAAATACGAGGGATCTACATAAATTACAGTTACATTGATTTACTGTATAATTCAATTCGTGGGACGCGCGAATTTAACCCTTGTCTGACGAACGTGTCCCCAGACGCCCGCGTTAAACGCAGCGCGGTTAGGGACGGAGCAGTGGCACAGTAATCCGCAAGGCATCACCAACCGCTTCAATTCCACCGGTAGAGTGGGCCCCGTTAAGCTATTAAATATTTTTTTTTTATTATATACTTATATAGATAGACTATTTTGGTCCGCGGCTCCGCTTTTCCGCTACATGGGAAATTCCGACAAAAGCAAAGGTTTATATAAAAAGCCTTATAACCACTTTTACTTGACCTCTCGTACCTTAACGGCGGCTACTAAAACAGGGATCAAGCTGTATCTTTAATTCTACTAGACCGATTTTAATGAAACATGCTGTAGTATTTAAGTTAGAATAGTACCTTTAATACTGTAATAGGTTAACCAAAATTTACCGGCTGATTTTTGAATGAAGCTCGAACAAACAAACAAACATCGATGGATTTAGTTTAAGAACCCTTAATTGGTCCATCTGAGTAGTTTGTTTTTAAATATCTTTGATTTTTGAAAATTTGACATTTAACAATTTTATAATAGTAGTAGATAACATTGTAAATTGATTATTTTGCAAGTTTAAATGAGAGTTAAAAACAATTAATAAAATATAGACAGTGTTTGTGAGTCGAGCTATTAATCAAACCTTATATCAGTCTGCTTGTGACCAAACAATTAGCACTGAACGAGTCGGATATTGAGGCGATGTACATATGTATGTTTGTACATACACTGATATACGTAAGTATTTTCGAGTATATTTCAATTAATAGAACGAGTAACCTTGCCTTGCCTTTAAAATATACATACACTCACGCCGAAATCCCATAAGGATAGGCAGACCACAGTTCGCCACATACAACGGCCCTGACACACCTCTCTCGCCTCATCCGGCTTTATGCACCTTTTCATACACTTTCGTCAATTAAGAGTGCTACGAACTTGATCTTTTTGAAACAAATTGTTAATTTGATAGGTAGGTTTTTCCTGGGCGTAATCTTCTTTGATTTTCTTCTACATTTAAAAATGGCGACCTGTTTGCCGGACGGAGTAAGGAGCGCCTCATTAGATCATTCGTTATTGGCATTAAGAGCTCCAAAAGGTAATTATTATATTTATACGTACTTCGACACTGTAAAAGCAATATTCAACAATACAATGAGTGTTGAATTGAAAGTATGGCAATGTGTAAAAATCAGTATGTTGCGGGGTCGCGCACGCAAAATAATAGAGTCACTCCATTTCTTCCCAAGGATCTTGTGAGAACTAACTACAGGATGTATCAGGATGGTGGACAGCAGCATTATCCTAGTATTCAGTCGAAATCTACTGCGATCTACAAGACGATAACCAAGCGTGGAGATTATAGTAAATCCCTCCTTTTTAAGGAGTAGACCATGTCCAGCAGTGAAGTTCCACGGGCTGTTAATGATGATGGTGAATAATTCTAGCCTTTCAATATTCTACAGGATACATTTTGCTGATTGCGCAGGAATTACACGATTTAATTCCTCGATCCCCCGTTCACCATCGGACTACTAGGCGCACGGCGGGCTATCACCCCTACCTTGTAGACATCTCTGCCGCCCGTACGAAGTGATTCTACGTTCATAATATGGTAGCCAAATTCTGCAATAGTCTTCCGGCGTCAGTATTTCCGTCCGACTATAATGGGTCTTTAAGACTCGTATTAAGGTAGTACGTTTTACCGCCCCAGCCCCCCTAGCCAAGTTGACATTCGACAATCGTTACCGCTAAGAGAAAGGAAATAATGTATTGGAATGACACCTCTAATCGTCAAGTCACACGTGACTTATCGAATAGAAATGTCATTCCAATACATTTTTTCGTTTCTATTAGCGATAATGATTGTCGAATGTCAACTTGGCTAGGGAGGCTGGATACATCGCCACGTACCATCAGGTGGGATTATAGTCAAGTATTAACTTAAATATAGTAAAGTAAACTGCGTTTATTTTTGTATTGGCGTAAAACCAGTAGCTTCGTGATTTGCGTAATCTAACGTAGCACGTTCTCCTTTTTATACAAAAAATCAGATACTGAATAGACAAATTATTATACTTTTGTGCTCTTTACACAGTATATAAAGAAAAACAAATAATAAATATAAAGAAATACAATAAGCTTTGTCTTCTCCAAAGTATAATGCAAATTACTTTAACGTAAATAGCAAAAAAACCTCCATCGGCTTCAAAAAACACTTCATTAATTCTCTCCCCGAAGAAAAACTGCTGGAAGTTTTACAGCAACAATACGCTCCTTCGGGTTGTGACCCTGTTGTAATTCTTGCTTGCCCACGTTCATGCTTACCCAGACGGGCGACTGTGTTACTACGATTAAATGTTCGCGACGAGAACCATTTAAAAACTGTTACGTGCGCTGGAATAGATAATGTATGTACTTCCTGAGGACATCAAGGAACTACCGGCTAAAAGGTTCGGCTAAAGAATTGGCTTATTGTAAACCCTTTTTACAATGATTTTGATTTTTTGGTTGGGACATTGAGATTTTTTGGTAGATTCTTGATTATTCATAAGTACCTATTGGGTAT
>WUAW01038475.1:6730-20176 GCA_017165845.1 Thaumetopoea pityocampa | reverse complement strand
ATTCGATTGGAGAGGCCTATGTTCAGCAGTGGACAGCTATGGGCTGAAATGATGATGATGATGATGACCTATTGGGTTTACACGAATAAAAAAATTTTGACTTTGACTTTTAATATTTGCATACCTTGTTTGAACGTTGTGATTTGTAAAAAAAATATGACTTAATATTCTAGTAGTTAATAAGTTAGTAATCCAATCGGCCTTGCTTGCAACATTTTGTTATCACGTTACATGCAACAGTTTTGCAGCCCTGTTGTGGCCGGTCTGTAGAAAATCAGTAACAGACTCAGTAATTAAGAGTTTCATTCACACCCTTCTAGTATTTATCACGTTTCTGTGAAATCCTTTGTTGTACCTTGCTTTTAGTGTATCTGCAGCCTTAATGAAATTCCATCTTTTATCCGGCAATTTAATGTTGATGCACTTGTGGGAACATCATAAATTCAACAAACAGCACAATACATGAACTGATTATATTATCATCATCACCAGTTCATGGCAGTTTACAGATGAACACGCGCTTCCTCTTTAAAAAAGATGGATTTGCTAGAATCTGCACGCTTGACAGGCATCTTGGAGGTCGCAGTAGATTTTAATTGAATAACAGCAAAACGCTGCTGCCCATTATCCTGCTATATCCCTCGGCTGGTTGTCGCAGCACCCACGGGGAGAGATGCAGTGACGCTATTATTGTGCCGGCGCCACACAGCTATATTATATGTGGTATCTAATGTTGATGTATACACACATGTGTAATTTTAGTGGAATTTCACCCTTACAATCGGTTTAGCTTTTAATGGGGATTGGAAAATAAGCTGCTTCTTTGGAAATTACATTATGGGCAAATCTCTGCCTACAAATACTCTGATGCCTGTATAGCGGGATGATTTTTTGATCAGAAGGTTGCGTGTTCATATCACGTCGGGTTCACCAGTTATAGCGGGATGGTTAATGACCCATAGTGATGTTCGATCCTACAGCTGATGATTATGTCATCAGCTGTAGGATCGAAGTGTGGCAGGAGTAGCAGTATCGGAAAAGGGAAGATCTTCCGACCAGACGGGTGTTATGTCTGGCGGGGCCTGCCACCGCCCGACAGTTGTGCCGGGACGTTGTATATACGCTAAGTTGCTATCAAACTTCATGCGCGTGATTCAGGTTTCTAATGTCATTACTTTAATCCTGCGCCATCTGTTGAGGATATGTGGTACTACGTAGTGAAGTAGATCGCTACACCTGTTTTAAGGACAAGTCGACCTGTTTTAAAGAAATATAGTGACACGAGAAGAGATATAGTGCCATCTGTTGGTTAGTAGCTAATATTAATATTTTATATAATTATATATGATATTAGCTACTTAACAACAGACAGCATAACATGACATTGTTAACATGGAAGCAGGTAGCATGCACTTTTTAGTCTACTGATACCTCAATATTCTGAGAATATGCTTTAGAAAAAATAAGTATTTTTTTTTTTGTATTTAATTTCGAGATAAACTCGGAATACAAAATATTCTTTATTTACATGGAAATCGTTAGAGCCTTTTTCGACAAATCCATTATATATACAAGAAATGCTCGCTACGAATATTATTAGAGATATTCTCCTAGTTCATATAGATTGCTGTTTATCCATATACGCGACGAAATAATGTAGGAACATTCGCGAGAATGGATTGAGAAAAGTGACTTTCGACTGTATTGAGTTAGTTTTACCTATCATGCTTCTATCATATTCAGGTAAAGTTTGAGAACATTACCGCTTCGCCATAATCTCCAGCGAGGTACAGCAGCAGTTATGTTACGTATGTTGAGCGTAGCTGTGCTGAAATGTAAAAACTTCTAGATGTTATCTCGCAGTATAAAGACGCGGTGATTTGGTTGGACGTAGTTTTGTACCTGTTCGTTGGGAAACTTGGAGGGGACTATTACAATGGAGGGTAAAGTTTTACCGGTAATATGCGTCATTATCATCATCATACTGAATGCGATCAAAATTGTATGTTGCAAATAGTATTAATAAAAAATTGTAATAAATAAAAATCTTTTACGTGTAAACAACTTGGGCTACAATGTGTTAGTATATACAATATACTTATGATTAAGTTACTAGAATAGAAGAACTAAAAATAGTAAAATAGAAAGAAAAGAAAGTTTATCAATCTCCATGCAAAGCATGTAGCCTGATGAACCTAGGATAGCCACAGTAGGGCTATTCAACTTTTCCGTAAACACTCAGTACCCTGTTGCGACCATCCCTCACTCTGCATTTTTCACATTATCGCAAAGTAGTCATCCCTATATGCGTCTGTTAACATTTCCAATGTACTATAGTGCGGTTATAAAATGGTGGCGTCATGGTTCACCACCTGACACGTCTCTTTGCCTGTGAGGGCGAAATGTGGACTGCGGATAGCCATTTTGCTACATTGAATGATCTTAGCAGGTGGAAAGAAGTGGTCTTCGTCAACCTCAATGGGAAAGAGGCGTGACTGTATGTATGTACTCGTATGTATGTATGTATGTACTATGGTCTCTGCCTACCCTTATGGGGTATCGGCGTGACTATGTATGTATGTACTACGGTACGGTGGAAACCCTAATAACTAACTAGTTAATATTATAAGTAACTAGTTGACATAATTACGTCACCCGATCTCCAATTCTCGTCTATCGATTCACAACACTGATAGCTCCAGTATTCGTTAAATCCTCGGCCGTATTATGGCGAGTGCGGTGCCGGCGTGACACGAGCGTGACGCGTGGCGTTGACGTGACACGGGTCCGAAGACGCGCAGAGTCATCACGTAATAAATAGTTCGCGCAAATCACGGACCGATCTCAAACGGAACAGGCAGTCATCTATCTGGGAAATATACAGATCGACACATGGAACGGGCACGGATCGATTTACGATCAGCGACAGTGTTTATATTACTATAAACTATGTCAATTTCTAAAACAATCATTTCAGTAATTAAGACATGGCAAGCAGTACAGATAAATCTGGCGATTATCTACCGCGCAAAGCACGCCCGCTCGCTCGTTTTAATTAAAAATTAAAAAGGAACTGTGTAACATATACAATTAAAGTCCAATTATTCAGTGTGGAATCAATTTTTGCCTGGAAAATTAGAAAATAGTGTAACATAGCTGGAGTGCCGTCGAAAGGGAGTCTGATTGACTAGACCTGAAGAGGCCGGTGGGAAGTAAGGAATACCTGTCACTGGTGATAAAGGGCGCTGGTGTCCTTCTCGACGTGCTCCAGCGATGTTGCACTGTTTTCTTATTTTCCAAGCATAAAACTGATCCCACACTGAATATCATAATCATCACCATTTCAGCCCATAGCTGTCCACTGCTGAACATAGGCCTCTCCAATCGAGTTCCAGCGCGACCGATCCATAGCTACCTACATCCAACGAGACCCAGCGATCCTCACCAGGTCGTCGGTCCATCTCGTAGGTGGCCGTCCCACACTGCGCTTGCTAGTACGTGGTCTCCTTTCAATAATTTCACACTGAATAATTGGAGTTTAATTGTGTATGTTACACAGTATCACACACGTGGTAGATAATCGCCAAGACATATACTATCGTTTATGACAGTGTATGTCTGACCAGTATATTATCACCCATCTCAGTCACATACTTAAAGCTAATCTTCAGAAAAGATTTTCAAAAAGAAGTGGTCTGTATTTGTTCGTCCATAATATGCGCCGATTTCGCGAGCATGTTCGTTAGGAGATATCTCTTGATATGGTCACCATTAGTATACTGCTGGACTGTATATGACCTGGTGACCACTTGACCAAAACGCTGGTTAAATAATGTGAAATAAGATATAAAACGTAATGGTACTGAGAATTTTTGTATTTATAGGATCGAGGGTAGCAAAGAACAAACAGATATATACAAAATCACTAGTTTTCAAGAAAGCGTTAATAACGCGATACTATTATAACTTCGTAAAAATAGGCGTAGTTGTCTTTATATATGCGACTGAATAATACTAAAAAATTAGATTTTTTCGTGAAAAAAATAATCTCAGTTGAAAAAAAAAATCTAAAATGCAGTTGCCTTTTTATTCTTTGCTGCCGTCGGTATGCAGCTGCTGATGGGATTTTTGTATTTATACCACGATGGTGGCAAAAAGGCTTATGGTCTGCCTGATGGTAAGCGGTTACTGCAGCCTATGGACGCTTACAACATCAGGAGTATCACATGCGCATTGTTAACCCTTTAGAAATCTATTTACTTCTCTCTTGAAGAACCCCATACTGTAGTCCTTCGAAAAAACCTCAAGGTAATTGGTTTTTGTAGCAGCAGCCCATAGATATTTGCAAAATCTACGAGATAGATTGATAGCATTGTTCGATCGTTAGTTAATTTTAACACAACAGGCAGAAAATATGACAAGAGAAATACATTTTTCAACTAAAATATCTATATTCGTAGTCAAATTCATAACGTCCAAATCAGAAGTGAATAATAATACATTTCTACAGTTGTTCTTACTACAATTTTCTACCTTTCTGTCCCGTGTGTTCCATCCACCCGTATGTTTTCACAACATTGAAGAGGGATCACCGAGTTCATATTCAATTTAATGAACTGATGTGCTGACATGAAAGCCTTTATAAAATATTGATAAAGTAAAAAATTGTGATACTACTTTCAGTATTATGTTGAAATATTCATGACGTGCTAAACCGCTGGAAGCTCTTTGCTCGAATCATGTTATGGAGTTATGTAAGAACAAGTGTAGCCAGAATTTGGATGAAAGAATAAAAACTTTCCAGATCTTTGAAATAATTAAATCGCCATTTAACAATGTCATTGTAATTCGTTATAGCTACAATTCAACATAAGTTTATTTACCTAATAAGGGTTGTCATTCCCAAATTTTGAAAACCAGTATTTTGAACATGGCTAATAAGATATTTTGTGGTCTCAATAAAAGAGCAATAGTTAATAGTTATATGCAGTAAAAAAACAGGGTCAATTTTAGGAACAATTTTACGAAAAATCGAAAGTCACAATAACCGGCTAGTTCTGTCTGTTTACGGCTAGTTTAGAGAGAGCTTTGCACGAAAACGAAAAAGATCACAAGAAGAGCGCAAATTACGTGTTTGTTTTACAAAAGTATCGCGCGCGATAACTCGCGTGTCCAATCGATGAATTTTTAGGTTGACGATAGCAAAACTACTGTATTTTATAATTCCTATGCAGGAATTATAAAATACAGGACCTTATCAGTGCGTTTTGAAAATTTAGGATTCTATTTAAAAGCTACCCAGGATACCTTAAATCATTCAATAAGGATGTAAATGATCCAAAATGTCTTGGAAATACAGGACGGTTAGAAAACATCTATCTGTCTGTCTATCTATACTGTTATAAAATTGTTAAATGTCAAATTTTCAAAAGTCAAAGATATTTAAAAACAAACTCTTCAGATGGACTAAATCAGGGCTTCTAAAACCGAATCCGTCGATGTTTGTTTGTTTGTTTGTTCGGGCTTCACGCAAAAACCCGCGGGTAGATTTTGGTTAAACTTTTACAGTCTTAAAGATACTATTCCGACTTAAATAACAAGGCATTTTTCATCAAAATCGGTCTAGTAGAATTGAAGATACAGCTTGATCCCTGTTTTAGTAGCCGCCGTTAAGGTGCGAGAGGTCAAGTAAAAGTGGTTTAATGGTTTTTTTTATATAAATCTATGATTGTGTCGGGATTTCCCATGTAGTAGAAAACCGACATTTACGCGGGCCGAGCCGCGGAGAAAAGCTAGTAATATATATATCCACGCATACATACATTCTCCTATTTTGAAGTCGGTTAAAATCGTATCATCGTAATCATCAGCCCGTGGAAGTCCACGGCTGGACATCAGCCTTCTCCTTAAAAAGGAGGGATTGGCCATAATCTATATATACTTATCTATACTTAGGTAGCGTCTTACAGATCGCAGTAGATTTTGATTGAATAACAGGTTAAGGTGCTGCCCACTATCCTGGCAAAATGAAACTCTTATTTAACACTTATTATCATCAGTATTATCATCAGGTCGTGGCATTCCACTACTGGATATGCGCCTCTTCTCTTAAAGGGATGCCCTAATAGATATTACGGTAAATCGTAGGTGTCGTAGGTAATCGTAGGTAGGTATGGTGTAGATACGCTTGGCGTGCATTTCATTATGGTGTGTTGAATCATAGAATTATCCCATTATTCTGATGCATCCCTCGGCTGGATCTCACAGCATCCACGCAAGAGATGGAATTATACTAATATTATGCAAACACCACAGCTTACTTCCAATTTCACGTAATTCCCCATAACCCAAATTAAAATCTAAAAGAAATTGGAATTGTGCAGAATTGCGTGTTATGGTGCAATCAGGTCTTTCTCTGCCGACCCACTGCCGCCGAGAGATCGATAGCTCACCGCACTGCGCACTTGATATGGTGTATACTACGCTATAGTATATAGTATGGTTATAATTAACTCTCAACATTGGAACGTTGCTTACGAAAGGTTTACATGCAAAAAAAAAACTCCTTGTCATTATGACATGGGTCGTCAACTATATTTCAAACCATGAGAGCCGCGAGGCAAGATAATTGAATGAATAAAACTCTGAATAAAACTTTGAATTTTGAAACAATCAGCTTTCTAAGAAAAAAAAAATCTCTTCTGTTGATCCAGAATTTTCCATAGATTCTTGTTTCATAGACTTAAAAACCAAATAGACAGAAAACATTCTATTACGATTTTATATTACAATTTTACCGACGGTACAATATTATGGTATTGTATCTCGTTAGCACAATTTGTGTATTTACCGTGGTGAATAGAGCAATGTGTCTCAATTAAACCGAATCCGGAATCGTTGCAATCAAACTCCAATGAATATTCCACGAAGCCTGTATTTCCTAAGCCCGGAGAAACAGATTCAGTAATTGTGATGTATTGTACACTAGGTTTACTCGCGTTTCTGTTCATTTCTAATAGTTATCCTATCTCACAGAAAGTATTCGCGATAAATAGTCGCCTAAATCACTCTCCGTCATGTAAAAAACTAATCTGTTGTTTGTTTGTCTGTAAAAGCAGGGCAAACTCGCTTTTAGAATTATATACTTCCCTAATATTATAAATATAAAATATAAAAAATTAGAAGAAAAAAATTCTAAAAATAAAAATAAAAAAATTCTAAAAATAAATAATTTTCTAGATATAAAAAATTAGATAGAAAATTCTAAATATAGGTATATTTTTTGTATATAAAGGAACAAAATTTGTAATTATGTTTATACAACAAATTCAGATTTGATACCGAGTAACTAAACCAGCACTTGACTACAAACCCATCTGATGGTAAGTGGCCATGTAGCCTAGGCTGGTAAAACGTACTAGCTTAATAAAAACCTATTCACTCTTGTCTTAAAGACGCCTACATTACAATCGGACGGAAATACTGACTCAGGAAGACTGTTCCAGTCTTTGGCTGCACGTATTATGGACGTAGATGCGAATCGCATCGTATGGGTGGCAGAGATGTCTACGAGGTAGGGGTGATAGCCCGCCGTGCGCCTAGTAGTCCGATGGTGAAAGGGGGATGGAGGAATTAACTAGTGTAATTCCTGCGCACATTCTCCAAAATATATCCTGAAGGGTCGGCTATCCTCCGCCTGTGCTTTAAGGTTTTGTAGACTGGTCTCAACCAGGGAAAGCTCACCAATAAGCCTCATTGCACGCCTATCCACAGAGTCCAAGGCTGCTAGGTGGTATTTCCCGACTCCAACCCCGGCATTCTGCTTCCTGCACCTCAACACCTCGAAGTACTTACCCTTGCCTATTACCTACCCTCACCTCCTCCTTGCCCCTACTTGGATTCGAACCCTGGGCTCATTGGGTCGTTACCAAATTGCAAATGTTATCTTTAAAGAAGAATAGGTATTCGGATGTGTAGTTAAACTCCAAGTTGTTTGTCTCAATGTATCTCAGATGTTGTTCAAACCAATGAATATTTCATCAGTACAGTGATATATTATCATACAACCGGACGCTCCGGTACTGAGGTAAGCGGACGTGGCGAAGCCTTTTGCATTTTCATGGATATTGTACGAGTAATTTGTTGAAACGGAGAAGTTTTATATGTATACTAGGGTTCCCTCCGCTTCGTCTGTTTAAATGTCGGTTTTCACGCTAAATTGACAATCCGTAAATATAGATTCACAAGTGAAATCAAGTACCATTTTTACTTGAGCTCTCGTACCATAATGGCGGCTACTGAAATGGGGATCACTGTATCTTCAGTTCTACTTGACCAATATGATGAAACATGCCGCAATATTTAATTCAGAATAGTACTTTTAACACTAAAACAGTGTGACCAAAATCTACCCGCTATTGTGTACGTGAAGCTCGAATAGGGAAATAAATAGACGCGAAAAGAAAATATGGTTTCGGTTTGAGGATCCCTTAATTAGTCGATCCGAGTTAGATTTTTTGTAATATCTTTAACATAAAGACGTTTTACTTTATTACTTTTACGAATTAGGTACGACTTACTCAGGTTTACGAATGAGGTTCGATAGACTCATATACCTTGATCGAGGACGAAGAGCGAGAGAGAGTATATGTGACAGAGAAGGATAATTTAGATTGCTATAGCGTTAGTGCTGAAAATAAATTCGCTTCATTAAACACGTCGTACATCGAATATATATACTAAGGGATGTCTGAAAAAACCACATTTAATTTTCTATGGGCACTTACAATCTTTGTATTGAAATCCTTTGCAAAGCCGACGGGTTTCAAGACCTTTGGAAATGTAATTGGAGTACTTGCGTTTTTTGCGTTATACAAATTGAGATGTAATGATTTACATCAATTTGTGTTTGAAGTTTTAAGAACTTCTATTCAATAAACGCTCTAGAACAGAGGTTCCCAAATTTTTTTCTCATAGACCACTTTTATAATTTAGCTAGTTCCGATGGACAATATTCCCAAAACTCGACAAAAATTTTAAAGATTAGATCTATGGAAATTTGCTTACGCCAACGTAGACCCCCGTCGAGTCTCCCGTGGACCCCTAGGGGTCCACCTGGATCACTTTGGGAATTAAGGTTCTAGAATTTGTCCTAACTGGATGCAGTAAAATACTATTGTGGTATGCACGTACATAAGAGGCAGCGATACCCTGCTGCTATGATCATATACGCCAAGTATTAGGTTTCGAGTTCGAATCTAAGGCATACACCTCAGACTTTTTGAGATGATGCCCGTATTAATAATTTAATAATTAATTATCACTCCCATTAAACGACGAAGGAAAATATCGTGAGGAAACTTGCATACCTGAGAGATATTTTCGATCGCGTGTGAAGTTTGCCAGCCTGCGTTATAGACCATAGGCCATGCGTTATAGGCCAGCGTGGTAGACTATAGTCCAACTTATCTCATTCTCAGGAGATCCGTGCCCTGTAGTGTAGATGATTTAATGCCGATGAAGATGATGAACATTTTATAATTATGTTATAAATATACATACATACATACACTCACGCCGATATCCCATAAGGGTAGGCAGAGACCATAGTTATATACTACATACATACATATGTACATACAGTCACGCCTCTTTCCCATTACAGTAGGCAGAGACCACTTCTTTCCACCTGCTACGATCATTCAATATATAATTATAAAAATGCTGTAAATACCGCACCCACATTATAATTAAATAATTGGAGCAACAAATTATAATTACATAATTAGAGCATTAATGGGTTATATAACTGTTAATTAAATTATGTTATTCGATTCCATAATTTCAAATAGTGTAATATATATTAAATAATTTCTATAATTTTATTGTAACGGAGTGCCATCTCCGCAGGCTCGCTGCTGGTGCCGGACAGACTGAACAGCGCATAAATCAATTATAGTTATCAGCTGCAGACCTTTATGCAAATGTCCGCTCAAGTTACCCGGCTCGTCGCATTACGAGCGGCACTTGGAAATTCGGTGCTATATTTACTCTCCTATATAAAGTCGGGGTGTGATCAGGGGAGTTATATAGTACATGGCCTTTCATATGAAGGTATCATTAAGACGTTTCGGCGTTAACTATCGATTACATAATAATAAAGTGATAATGAACCTTTTATGTTGAAAGACTTTTTAAATTTTAATTGCATTATAACCTATATAATATATATCTATCCTATATTATCCCCCCCAGTATATATTCTACTCTACTACAGGGGCGCGGACCTCTGATCAGGAGGGAGACTAGGCCGTAGTCTACCGCGCTGGCCTAGTGTGGGTCGGTAGTATATACTACTATTATAAAATTGTGAAACATCACTATCCGTACATTAAAGATATTTCAAAAATCTAACTCATATCGACTAGTTAGGGTTTCTGGAACCGAAGCTATATTTCCTTTTATTCGCGTCTGTTTGTCTGTTTTGTTCGAGCTTTATGTAAAAGCTCTAAGTTACATTTTGGTTACAGTGTTGCAGTCTTAAAAGTACTATTCCCACTTAAATACTGCGGCATGTTTCATTAAAAATGATCAAGCACAACTGTAGAGACAGCCTGATCTCCGTTCCAGTAGCCGTCGTTATGGTGCGAGAGCTCAAGTAACAATGGATTTCAAACTTTTTTTTGTAATTCGATAATTATTTCAGATTTTCTTTATGGCGCGAAAACCAACATTCAAGCGGGCGAAGCCGCGTTATACATTAGCCAACATCTGCACTAATATTATAACTTTGAAAGTGCGTTTGCCTGTCTGTCTGTGTGTTCGTTACCTATTAACGGCTCGACTGCTGATTTAATTGCGTCGAAATTTGTGAGGAAAGCAAATTAAAGGTCGAACATAAATTTTAATTGCCTATATGGGTTAAAGCTTAAATACTTCTATGCATATCAACCTTATGGGATATTTTGTGGTAAAATTGATTATAACCTTCTGTGCTAGATGTACCAGACCGACGTGAAACTCACCCAGTCTTGGTCTTGCACCAGTAAATCAGGTTTTAGTATTGATAATGTTTTTGCAGTCGCAGTCTTACACTTATTACAAGAGTCTCGCAAGCCTTGCTAGACCTAATCACTAATTATAGAACTAGGTTCTGTTCTTATCAAGTAACAAAGTAGGACTGTTCAGTGTTTATACTATTTTATATACTAGTTATATATTATATAACTAGCTAAAACCTATAACCACGATATGATGGTAATAATGATTCATATCTCAATTCTTGGTATTGTATCTATCTTTCTGCAAGTCGTGCATGCTTGATCAAGACCCCCCCCCCCCCCCCCCTCCCAAGGAGGAGGCCCAAGTCCATCAGTGGGTTTCCACAGGCCGATGACAGTAATGATACGCGAGCGTAGTCGCGGGTACTAGTTAGTTAAATATAAACGATTGCGCCCGTTTCTATTCTAAAGAGCTCGCTCCGAAGCTGCATTAACATCCGTAATTTATTATTTGTATCCCGGTGTATCTCGTCAATCCGTCCTCCCGGGTAGTTTCCGACCGTATGTACGGATATAGATATGTCGGGGCCTTCATTAGTCCCGCCTAGTAATTAGAGGGGGTAACTTAATTACCGAGAGGCCCTGAGTCCTCGTCTGTAGTGAACTAGTGATGGGAACTTACAGAATGTCAACCATCTGTGACAGTATTGTTTTTTATTTCTTACTCCCACTGAAGTAATAGCTTTTAAAACCAATGGACGTCGGACTCCTAAGGTGCTGGAGTGGCGACCCCAAACCTGAAAGCGTAGGTCGACTCTCGACTAGGTGGGCCGACGTCCTAATGAAGGTCGCGGACAGTCAGTGGATGCAAGCGGCTCATAGCCGCTCGGTGTGGAGATCATTTCAAGATACCCATGTCCAGCAGTGGACGTCTGTGGGCTGATATGCTGATGACTGAAGTAATAATAAAACTAACTAAAACTGAAACTCTTCTTCTGATAATGTAATTACGTCATTGTTCTATTGGATGAGCGATATGTTAATAAATATTAAATGAATCTGTCAGCAGCCATATTTTTTAAAACTCTTACTGCAACTCTGACTCCAAAGATCATAATGTTTAAGATAATATTGGCTGATCATACTAGTGATAAGACTAGTCTTGGGCCACTATTATTCAGTGGTTTTATTTATATCATCTTACATAGTGCATAAAGGTGGACTTAATGCCTTGCGCATTTTCTGCCAGTCTACCATAAGTACTGCGTGGCGCCGGCATAATAATAGCGTCACTCCATCTCCCGTGGATGCTGTGGAACCACCCAAGGTATTGACACCTAAAGCGGTCTGTATCGACCCCCAGGGGTCGACGATGACTTTATTACATTTTGAAAATTAAATCTCTCAAAGTGAGTAGCACTATACGAGTACGTGCCCCCAAAAATAAATTTGAGATTGATGAATTTGCAAAAATCCAATATTAGTTAGGGTCTACCAAAAACCAAAAAACGTGTCAAGTGGTAAACGGGAGAAAATAGTTTGGCAACTTGTGACCTTAAGGGATATACACCAGGATAATGGACAGCAGCGTTATCCTGCTATTCAATCACTATCTACTGCGATCACCAAGACGCCTACCAACCGTGGGGATTATGGCAAAGGAGCTATGGCAATGGACGCTTTAAGGAGCAGACCTGTGTCCAGCAGTGACCTTCCGCGGCTTAATGATGGTGAATTTAAAAATTTTAATCAAATATTTTATCGCATCAACGAATGCCTCCCATCCCTAGTGTGTACTACTGCCTGTAGCAGTAGCGAGTCGGTGAATTTGTGTCAGGTACGGTATTGCCAGGACAATCAAAATTATACCTACGTACCCGACAAAAACAAAAAATATTTACGATATTGGTGCCGATTCTGTTGTAACAGAACTTGTTGTAACAGAACTAAATTTGGCCCCTCCCTATCTTTTTCTAATGTCAAACGCCAAAACGTGATACTAAACATTTATAGCGAGTACCTACTTACGTTTCTGTCAAACGGTTCAAAAACGTGTAGCGTTTTTTGCGCATCTTTAGTCTGTATGTTCCGAAATCGCATCTAAATCTTTTAATCTTCTTAGTCGGCATCTTCATTGCTGAAGGTCGTGTCTAGCCTGAACTGCTCGTCACTCGATGCACCATGTTTTTCCATGTATTTCTGTCCTCGGCAGTTTTAATAGCTTTGGATATTGGCAGGCCAGTGAGCGTCTATAAGATCTGACCAACGGGCAGGCGATCGACCGCGCGAGCTTTTCCCGTCTACCTGCCCAACCACCATCAGCTTTTCCAGATTATCCGGGTTCCTGCGAGCGACGTTTCCGCAGTATTTCAGTATCCGCTGGAAGCAGACAGTGGACAGCCTTGTCTTTATTTCGAGCTCCTTGAGAACGGACACGTTGGTGCGA
>WUAW01038474.1:3985-18875 GCA_017165845.1 Thaumetopoea pityocampa | reverse complement strand
TATGTTTATTTGCCTAGGTGCTTATAAAAAATCTGAATTGCCCCCACCTGGCCCAGAACCTGGGTACGCCCAAGCCTATACCCTATATTATTGGGTACGAACCCCACATTACCTCTATAATGTACGCGGCATGCATTTTTCTCCCGGTCTAAAAAATTCATCGCAGCTTTTATCAGGACTAAAAAAATAACGTTAGATCGTCATGAAAACATACTCCACAGCCACTTATTAACTTTGAAACAACATCAAACCTGAGTCGGGGCTTGAAGTAGTGCTTCATCAATACATAGAAATCAATAGCATTCTCCAACTACTGTTACAACTTATTTCCCCCACTATCAATAAAGCTATTATAATATCACTAATATATTGTACTTAAGAACACATAGGATTTGGTCGTTACGTCACAATTGTGCGATTAATTATCATGGTGTGATATATTTTTATATGTGGGAGAATACCCGCTGTGTTCGAGCCATATTGTTTTTGACAATATACTTTTTTATCTATGATGGTTGGAAGACCATGGAAGTAAGTAGTCACTAATGCACCAAGGTATAAATTATTAAACTTACTGTGAAATGTAATTCATAATAATCATTGTGAGATGTAATTCAGTTGAGTTGAGTTTCTTGCCGGAATCTTCTGCCGGATAAAGCGTTGCATACCGATGGTAATATATGCACAAGGAATATTGAAACCTGCATTTTATTTTCAAAGTCTATCCATAAACTTCTGTTTACACCATTATCTCAAACGAAACCTAGATTTGACCCTGTTCCATATTTTATATCTCACTATTTAGATGACCGTGAGATGACCTTCGAACTGGAAAAGTGACTCTTCTTAAAATGATAAAGTGGAACAATCTATTATACCTCCTTCCTAATAAAATACCGTAGTTTTAAGCTTACGGTAATAGATGCACTTAGTCGAATTTATCAATTAATAATCGAAATCAGAAAAAAAAATCGATTATGTGAAACCTGTACATTACCGCAGAAACTAAATAGAACGCACAAACGAACAAGGCCTCTTCTCTTTCTGATTAAGCAAGCGCACAGCGGAGTGAAAAGGATGAAGCGATTTTCCATTAGATTTGACATTTTTGCACTTTCAAACATAACTCCATAGTGAAGCAATGAGGTATAATTTAAATTATTTATTACTCTGATGTATACCTTCATGGATGCGTTTGCGTTAGTCGTTTGCTAATAAAACTAAAACTACGCACATAAACCAATTTACTACAGCTCGCCTAAAAACCGAATTCACTATTCTTTATAAAGGCAATTTCCGCAAAAGGAATTACGGGTGAAAATAAGCAGAGTACGCAGATTGTCCGGAGCGACGTCGCGTCGGCGCTGCGCTTCGGGTGTATATACAAGGGGGTTAGACAGGGGGAGGCGGGTGGTGTAAAATCACCCGCAATCATTTATATCCGAACTGCCTGCAGAATTACCAGCCGTCACTAAATTCACCACACCGCCCTCTCCTCCTTCCCTACAGCTTTCGGTTGCAGTCGGAATCTTAAGTTAAAAGAATGATACAACTTATCTGAAAAGGTACATTGCAAAAAGTGTCAATATTCAATGATTAAGTGCTTTTTATTGAATAAAAAAAAATAATTTTATACATCATGGAATATTTATTAGGGTTAGCAAAATAAAAAAGAGAATGAAATCTAACAATCCGGTCTTGCAAGTAAGTAAATCTTGCACAGGAGAAAGCCTGTCTCGCGAATTTTTATTTTCACATTTAGGTTTACCTTAGTAAAGTTAAATAAATTTAACATCTTTGACATAGAACTAATTTGGTAAAAAAATAAACATTAAAAATAATTTTGAAGGCATTATCAAATCATCATAGGAATTTTGGCGGCAACCCGATCGATGCATGACCAGCAGATTCATTTTAGTGTTTTATAACGGTTTACAGTGATGTTTGGTGTTAGTTTATACTAACACCAAACATCACTGTAAAAACACGGTCATATTTTATTTTCAGTCAGTTTTGTTCAAAAATTTTCATATCGTTCACAATTATTGACGATTGATAAACAAAAGAAGATCACATATAAATGTGATCTTCTTTTGTTTATCAATTTTCATATCGTTCACAATTATTATTAACAAAAGAAGATCACATTTATATGTGATCTTCTTTTGTTTATCAATCGTCAATAATTGTGAACGATATGAAAATTTTTGAACAAAACTGACTGAAAATAAAATATGACCGTGTTTTTAAAACCGGCGGGGACTCGCCCAGTTAATGTGGTATTTCGTGAATTAACGCCAAACCCCCGAAAAAGCAATAAAATGTAACTCACCGACATTTTATGGTTAACTTGAAGAAAACTTTATAACTTGAAAAAGTTATTTATAAAAATTAATTACATTACCCCGCCGGAGAGCCAGGGAAAAGGGCGTGAGTGTATGTATGTATGTATGTAATTACATCAAATTATCTGTCTACCGCAGAGAGTGAGCTTTGCTTACATGATTATATCAATGATTTAAGGTGTATAACGCTAGGGACCTTGCGCAAATGGGCAGTCTCTGTTGAAACTCTTCCACGCGAAGTGTTAAAAAGAAAAAAGAAAATGACAATATAATGTGTATTAAATTATAAAATAAACTAATCCCACTATCTAGTCCATGTAATTTAAATTTTAAAATTTAACGGTTTGAAAATTTTATGACATAATCTGCATATGAAACAGATAAATATTTTTTTTAAAGATACAAAGGTTATTGAGAAAAGAAGTTACAATGTGCCCCTCATTTTTAGCTTTACTTCGAAATCTTTGACGTTATTATGTATTTTAATAATCACCATCTACCCGTGGAAATCAAATGCACATGAGCCTCCTCAGTAAAATATAGATTTACCATTATCTACGTAATCTCAACATTCGGCATGTCCTGAAAATTGCAGTAAATTGTTGCAATTAATTGAATGGTTAAGTCACGGTATAAAGCTGCTTGCTGCTTATTATCCTATTGTATTTTTTAACTAGTTCTCATAACACCCACGAGAAGAGATGGAGTACGGGAAGAAATAATTGTAATTTGTACATTTACTAAAATACAAACTAATTTTTTAATGTATTTTATGGCCTGGGATCTGAGACCTTTAAGCGAAGTCATCATTTTAATAGATACTTTCATCAATTTAACAATAAAATGCTGGTGTATCACATTTTATTGCTTCTTGGAAGTTTTGACATTAATCCGAAGATTACTCCATTAACACACAGACTGGGCGAATGTATCCGCAGATTTATTGCCTTGAAAAAATACGGTCACTTTGGTATGTTATTCAGTTTTATTCCAATGTTTCACTATTGTTCACGATTATTGACGATTAATATACACAACAATACCAAATCTATATATTAAACATCACAATGAACTAATATAAAACGTTAAAATAAAACTTCAAGTGATGCTTCACTCGGGTTGCCGCCAAAACTCCTCAAGCAACTTATTTACAAACGACTAATGACAATCCAAATGAACTAATGTCTATAAACGTATGAATACATGGCGTAAGTAGTTAGGTACACTGAGGGTATTTGAGAGGCGACGCGAGGCCACGTGGTGAGATGCAACGTAGCTATTTGTGTCAGGAGCTTGCATCCGTGACCTACTTAGCAAACACCCCTTCCGGAGCCCCGCGCCGGCACTGCCGTATATTTTGGTCTAGGTTATGTCAAGTTATATTGCCGCCATTATTGTTTTATGTCACTCGTAAGGAATTCACTGTCGATGTAATTGCTAATATGAAATTTTCGAAACGCACTGAATTAAATTTATACAAATAAATCAGCTTAGAGAGGCGTTTTTGCGTTTGTAGTAGTGTAATATACGGAGTAACTAAAATCGGAATAAACATTTTTGCGTCAGCTATCACATGCCTCGCACTCTCGCATCATTCGCTTATAAGTAGCGTTAGAAGTTAGTTATTAAATTATTTATATATTAAGTACCTACAAAAATTAAAAATACAACATGCATTTGTTTATTTATTTATCTGCTGACCGTACATTAGTACAAACTCAAAACGTCTACAATCTAATTTGGGTGTAATATCATATGATTTTAAAGCAGATATTCCGCTACATTTGTAAAGGCCTTGTAGCTTAATGATCAGCATTTAAGCCGGACGGTAGGTTAAACGTTACTTACAGCGACCGGGTGTTAGATGGGTTGCACATTCTAATATTTACTTTAGATCTAACCTTTTCATTTCGGAAGGTGTGTAAACCAGCGCCACGGCTGGTATCTGAATGATACTAGTAAAAACGCGGCCGCGGTAAGTACCACTTAAATACCGGACTACTGAGCGTAACAACGTCCTCCTCAATCGTTCCGTTAATGTTCCAACTATCATTAAAAGTATTGTTATACGAGTAAAATAAATATTGTGTTTATTACACATGGGATACATTGTTGATTTTGTATTTGTTATTTTGTCGATATGTTGAATTTGATTAATTATCATGGTTTGATCTATTTTTATCCCCCGACGCAAAAAGAGAGGTGTTATAAGTTTGAGGTGTGTCTGTGTGTCTATCTGTGGCCTCGTACCTCCCAAACGAATGGACCCATTTTGATGGTTTTTTTGTTTGATAGCTGGTGTGATCGAGATGGTTCTTAGCTATAATTTTTTATATTAATTTAGTCATTAATTTTATATTAAATTATTGATCAATTATATTTAACTTTATTTATTATTTCATAAATTATTTTATAAAATATTCTATCATTAATTTGAAAGGCAAAAATAAAACGTTTCGGAGGAACTCACTAAATAAATAAAGATAGAAATTTTATCTATACTTCATCTTAGATATGCTTACGCATTTTTTGTTATTGAGACGGCAGTAACGGATAGTTTACAAGTTACTGTTTATCACGGAATACCTAACTACGTTTAAGTGCAAGTAAGATATTGAGATCGGCCGTAAGTAAATAAAATGAAACCTTTACTAGTTTTGAACTGCGAATGCGGAATGTGTAAGCCTAGAAGAGCGAGCGCCAAACAGAAGAGGTTTATGAATTACTAGCTGTGCCCGCGACTCCGTCCGCGTGGGCATTCGGTAAGAGCGAAATTATAGATAAATTATTTTCTCCGATCTTAATAAGAATGAATGATAAATGATAGATAGATGAAACAAACATCAAATGTTACAGGAAGCTTGCCACAATGCAACAGTGAAAACCGCATTGAAATCGGTTCAGCCATTTCTGAGATTAGCATGCACAAACGCACACACAAAATTTATAAACNNTTTTGGCTCCGGTAACATAACTACAACCTGTATGGATGGTTTTTTTTTGAAAAAATATTCATTGTACAGACTCGGCTCGTTAACGATTTTATTATATGTATAGATAGATATCGAACAACAATAATAAAAATATTTTTAGCGGTCTTTATTTTACATCTCTTACTTCACCTACCTTATGTAATGTCAACACCGTCTGAAGATTGACTGGTAGAAAATGCGTCAGGCATTAAGACAGCCCATATGACATTAGTGTATGAAGTATAAATAAAAGAAAATCTTAGTGTTCGTGTTACTTTCGAACTTGCATTTTCAAAATAATGTTTGTACAAACAATATTCATCCCCAATACAGAGGCACAGATCTACCCNNTAGCCAAGTTGACATTCGACAATCGTTATCGCTAATAGAAACGAAAAAAATTTATTGGAATGACACTTGTATTCGATAAGTCAGGTGTGACTTGGCGATTAGAAATGTTCCAATACATTTTTTCGTTTCAATTAACGATAACGATTGTCGAATGTCAGCTTGTCTAGGGGGGGGGCAGGAGAGATTAGGTCGTAGTCACTGGCCTAGTAAGTACGAGCACATGCGGGCAAACAAGATTTTTACGAAAATTTCCTTTTCCGCTGAATGCAATGCATGAAGTCTACAACGTAGATCGTTCTTGATTTAAAAATAACCCAGTAATTCAGGACCGACATTGAACCCGCAACCTCATTTTCCTGTGGTGTCAAAGAAAAGGGATATCGCAAATTTTAAAAAATGTATTATACACACATGGGTTTAAAACATCGATGTGTATTACAGTAAAAATAAGTTACTGTAAGTTTATTTCATTCTACTTAAATACAAAATTGAGGCATGTCATAAATTGAAAAGGTAAAATAAGTTGAATGTAGTCACCTCATAACATAAAAACTCATCAGTTCTTGACACATCACTCATAACCTATTTCCTTAATACCACATGAGTTGTCTAGGTCACTGGGCCACCAATGTATCTTCATGAATCCTTATCTGTGAGATGGAGTGATACTCTTACACTACATACATATTACATATTTTTAATGACTTTACTCGTAGGCGAAATGTGGGTTGCGGAAAGAAGTGGTCTCTGTCTACCCCAATGGAAAAGAGGCGTGACTGTATGTATGTATGTAGTATATACTATGGTCTCTGCCTACCCTTATGGGATATCGACGTGAGTGTATGTATGTATATAATGACTGGCTCTAATTCTCCTATACGTGGTCCTTATGCAGTCTGCATTACACCGTATATTCCTCAAGGGTAAAGTTCCTAGTCTTCAAGTGTAGGCTTATACACGTCTCATTTTTCATTGAGCCCATACGTCTACAACTCAGTAAGTAAATAGATACAATAAAGCTTACGAGTAAACTATTGCATGATGCTCATTTTCTCCTATAAACGCATTCACAGTGCATAGTACCAGCAGTTCAAATTAACATTGAGTACCTATCCCACCTGATGGTAAGTGGCGATGTAACCGCTGTGTCGAGGGCACACACAACAATTATGTAGGGTTTGCACCCACTAAAAACTTCGTGTCCCTCTGTAGCCCTTTTCTCCGGCCGCGGGGGTCACTCGCGTATTCGTCCACGGTGCGAACACGCTCAAGTCTATGACCTCGAATACAGGGCGCCTAGCTCTCAGACTCCTGTGAAGTCGCGCGGACACGTTCCAAACGTTAACACGTCTGCAGATAGCATAAATATATCAGCCTACTGGTACCTCAGTGTACTAAGAGATGGCGTTAAAAAAATATTTGTTCGAAATATTTTTATTTCACCTTTTCACAAGGATGACATTTATCTAAATGAATTTGATTAAGTATTATCTAGGTATAATAAATATAATAAAGTTTCCGAGAAACCAATTATACATATTACTAGCTTTTACCCGCGGCTCTGACCGTGTGAATGTGTTTTCCGCTACATAGGGAATCCCGACACAATCATAGATTTATATAAAAAGCCCACGAACCA
Source organism: Thaumetopoea pityocampa (assembly GCA_017165845.1). Taxonomy (NCBI): domain Eukaryota; kingdom Metazoa; phylum Arthropoda; class Insecta; order Lepidoptera; family Notodontidae; genus Thaumetopoea; species Thaumetopoea pityocampa. The sequence goes on along the minus strand of WUAW01038474.1, from coordinate 11,568 downwards.
CTTTTACTTGACTTCTTGTACCTTAACGGCGGCTACTAAAACAGGGATCAAGCTGTATCTTTAATTCTACTGGACCGATTCTGATGAAACATGTCGCAGTATTAAAATCGAAATATCTTTAAACTGCAAGAATTTAACCAAAATCTACCAAACAAACAAACATCGACGGATTTGATTTCAAAATCCCTTAATATGCGATCTGAGTAGTTTGTTTTTAAATATCTTTGATTTTTGAAAATTTGACATTTACAAAATTTTATAATAGATATAAGATATACAAGGATTAGGTGTGACTAATATTACAGAGATAAATATGACTGGAGCGGACTTTGAAGATCAATCTATGCCATCTTTGTGGACCCAGTAACTAACTAAGACTAATTATGTCATTTAAACACCGGGCGAAACTTTACTCCCCAAAAAACCATGAGGTTATGTCTAAATATTTTTATTAAACATCTCGCGTAATTGATATATTTAGACATATAGATACCAGAATATAAATATTGCGTTTCATAGCCCACGAAGGACGGCGAAATTTTTATATTATAAATTATTTCACTCTTAAATAACTAACGTAATATATTAATATATTCGTAGCAGCAACTGACACAGGTGCCGATTCTGTTGTAACAGGACTTAACTAAATTTTCGTCCCTCCCTATCTTCTTCTGATGTCAAACGCCAAAACGAGATAGCAAACATTTGTAGCGAGTACCAACCTACATTTCTGTCTAACGGTTAAAAAAAATGTTGCGTTTTTGCGTATATGTAGTCCATATGTTCCGAAATCGTCTCTAAATCTTTTAATTTTTACGTTTCTAAACGAAACTTCTTCATCTTCTATCTCGTTTTGGCGTATGACATTAGAAAAATATAAAGGGGGCTAAATTTGGTTAAGTTCTGTTACTACAGAATTAGCACCACTATCTGCACAGGTAAACTACCTTGTGGTACAATCGCTAAAGGATTACTTGCCTCCTCGATAAGCTTCATGATAATTAGATTGAAATAAAAAATTAAACAATTCATTCTAAACACATTTTATTTATGAATGTGATCATTTGTCGTGTGTCTAGCACAAATATAATTTATAAAATAATTTAAATTTATTGTGTCTTAAACATAAAAATTAGATACTTATTATATATTTACAAGTTGAATATACTTTTATACATTGCACTATAACATACAATATATACGTATACAGCTATACATAATAATAAACTGACAAATTTATATTTTAAACGATTTTTCTTTCAAAATTAAAAACCCATTGAAGATCTTAGAGTACACTCAGAAAATTTTATATTATTTTGTGTTCATATGTATTAGGTTGAACAATAAAATTTTGGAATCAGTTAAAATATAGGAACGCATTCTACTTTATTCGAATCTCAAATTCAGTAGTCAGTGTCAAAAGAATTAAAAAAAGATGTTACCATTATTTTTTCGTTTTCACATTTGGCGGGAATTTTATTAGTGTAAAACTACAGAAAATCGAAGTTCTAGCGCGATTATTGAATATTTCTGCGCGATGTTTTTTCCGTAAAATGTATTTTTGAAGATCTGCAACCTACTTTGGGAGACAATGCATGGACTTATTGTACAGGAGCATAGCCAAACAACTACCGCCACTGATAATAACGTTAAACAAATTAAGAAACTATTAAGAAAGATCGAAATGTGAGCATTCGTTATTTGGCTGAGATTATAAAACACCGTTTGGTAACACGTAACTTAAAATTCAAAAAGGTGACCACTTGCCACTAATTGGGTTATTAAAACTGTTAACAGACACAAAAACAGCATGAAATAATAGTCAAAAACAAATTTGCCAAAAAATAACTAGAATATTTTCGACGAGTTTTAGCGGCAACCCAAGTTAGACATTACCTAGTTTTGTTCTAATGTTTAATATTAGTTTATTGAGACATTTGATGTATAAATTTAATAATCATCAATATCGTAAACAATATTAAAACATTGAAATAAAAGTGGCAGTATTTTTTCAAGACAATAAACCTGCGGGAATTTTCGCTTAGTAAAAGTGATATCATCATCATCATATCAGCCGTCTACAGCTGGACATAGGCCTCCTCTAATGATCGCCACACCTTCACCAGGTCATCGGTTCACCTAGTCGCGGGTCTACCAGCATTACGCTTTCCGGTTTAGAATCGCCACTCCAGCAGTTTAAGATCCCAGCGACCATCGGTTCTGCGAGCTATGTGCCCCGCTCACTGCCACTTTAGTTTTGCAATCCTTTGAGCTACGTCGGCATGTAATGTGATAGCAGTATTTTAATGTTAAACCGTAGAAAATATTATTAAAATGAAGACATGATTTATGAAAATTATATATCTACGTTCTGTTGAACGTAGATATATAATTTTACGTGTCCGCCTTGTTAGGCGGACTTAAAAAATATAAGTATGTAATTATATTAAACACAAAGACATGAAAATTATACAATTACGTGAAACAAAGCGTATCCCTTTCCCTGATAGGATTCGTAATGAGATAATTCGCAGGAGAACTAGAGTCGCCGACGTAGCTCAAAGGATTGCAAAACTGAAGTGGCAGTGGGCGGGGCACATAACTCGTAGAAACGATGAATGTTGGGGTCTTAAGGTGATAGTGGCGACCCCGAACCGGAAAGCGTAATGCGGGTAGACCCCTGACTAGGTGGACCGATGACCTGGTGAAGGTCGTGGGCAATTTGTGGATGCTGGTGGCTCAGAGGTCTATGTTCAGCAGTGGACGTCTGTGGGCTGATATGATGATGATAATGATGATTGAAAAAGCATTGCTTGGTATGAAATTTCACAGGGATAATGAGATCTTGTGCGCTGTAAATTAACTGAAAGCTATGACTTTTGATAAAGACTTATCTAAGTTTTCAATATCTTAAGTCTAATCAGTATAACTAACCTAGTTAACTAACCCAATATCGAACTTTTTCTTTCCAAAAGAATTGAGCTACTTTCAAAACGTTATATAACTTGTGTTAGATTAGAAGTTAATTTCAATGAAAAACAACTTGTTAAAATTTCAATATTTTTCCAAAAATATATTTGATATTATACCTATTTATTAACTTAGTACTCTTTAGGAATATATTCAAAATTGGTATGTGTCATTATTCAATTATTAAACAATAAATGGATTGCTGGGTTATTATTTGTAATTCATGTACGGTCTACATTGTAGACACCAATGTACTTAACGGAGAAGGAAACCTTCGTGAGGAAACCGCCTCCGTGATGCCCGCATGGGTGTGTGAAGTCTACCAACCCGCACTGGGCCAGCGTGGTAGACTACGGCCTAATCCCCCTCCTAATCAGGGGAGGTCCGTGCCCCTGTAGTGGGGACGATGTGGACTGGTGATGATTAAATGCATGGCTAAATGTTATTAACATAGTATTTATCAATATTGTTCAACCTAGTGTTTACATTTATTCTTAATCAAAACCACAGAACGTGTTTTCAAATAGCTTTATGGTCCATGAAGTTTTTTTAACACTGATTCGATGTCTATGTTTTGTATATTAGTAGAAGTGAGTAGATATTGAGCTTCAGCTTTCGTTTTCTTTGTATCATTACTTTGTTCGGGACTATTGCTGTTACATAATCTCTTTCTCTTCCTAGAATCATTTTTATCTTTACCATCAACTTTATCTTCTTCTATCACTATTGCTATGTCTACCATTTCGTGTGTTTTTTGTTTAGGACTGTTTGATTTTAATGGTGTATCTAAACTTGTCAAAGTTGAATCAAATATTTCATAACAGGTAGCTTTCGTTGGATCTTTTAATGGAGTATACAGTTTATCAAAGTCACATATTGATCTTACTGCTACTTCGGTTTCCCTAATACTATTGCCTGGTTCTTCTAAAATAAGCGGATCAATATCAAATAAAAAATTTAAATCATTTGCTCTTAACCTAATTGTTGCTCCGTCATCTATGCACACTTCCATATTGTACTTATCTTTTAACTTGACAGGAGAACCTCTAGGTGTATCTTTAGTGTAATCGTGGCTTGCAATAATATAATTATTACTCTCTTCGTGAATTTCGTAAACAGAGAATTCTAGTTCTTCTTCTATTACTGCGTCTTGATCGATATGTAAATCATTTGAACAACTAGTATTAGTCTCAATACTCTTTTCTAAAATATCATCTTTTTTCGATTCAACGATCTCTACAAGACAAGGGATATTATGTTGTTGAACGTGAGGCGGTGTACCAAGCAAATCACGTTCGATAATTTTTGCTGTTTCTTCATCAAATCCTCTTTTAATCAAGTCAACATGTAAAGCGTTTTTAGTGTCATGGCAATTTCCTTTATAATGAACAGTTGTTTCAATATACTGTTTTATTTTTGAAATATCCTCAATATCATTACTGGCAATTTTTTCGTTACGTTTGTCTTCCTGAGACCCATCATCAGACCATCGCAGTGCTATTTGATCATTATCAGAATCTTGACAAGATGCTATATTTTGATCAGAAGGAATATTTTCTTTTATACTTGTACTTATTTCGGGAGAATCGTGTCCAGAACTTTCAGAATTAAATGTTTTCGTACTATGAAGCTTTCTAGGGGTCGATGACTTTCTACGAGATTTTGTTGGAGCACATGATATTATAGGTGTCATATGAATATGTTTCTCTTTTCCAATTGTTTTCTTTTTTATCTGAATTTTGGATACATTTTGAAAGTTTTCAGATTTTCTCCTAGTATGATTTGGCTTTGTAGGTGTAGGCCGTCTGGGCTTTATTTTCATAAATGTATTAGGCTTTTTAATAGAAGATTTCTGTTTTGTAACAGCTCCTACTTTTTTCTTCGTTTCTGTTTTAGACTGCGATTTCAATTTTTTACTCTTAGAAATTTTAAGATTACTTTTTATATCAGGACTATTCACTACTGTTGAATCACTACATGAAGAAGCTACTTCCATTTTGTATTCTGTATCTCGTTCTGTAGTCTTATTAGTAGCACTATTGCTATTAATATATGACACATTTTTGGTACATTGTCTCACTGGTCTTTTACGTTTACCATCAGTTTCACTCTGTGTTATTCTTTTATCACCGTTTTCACTATCCTTAGGACGTTCTTTATTCAATTCTGATCTACATGCTGAGGATTCAATATCAGGTATTGGTGTAAAGTCTTGATCGTCTGGTTTATAATAAGACCCTCCACTGGAATAATCAGTGGGTCGCGAAGAATATGAAGAAGGCGTTGCTTGAGCTTCGGTTCTAGGTGTATCGAAAAACCGGGGTGTAGGAATATTCATAATTTTTATGTCAGAAATTGGTTCATCTGGCAAATCAGGACCTAAAAATTTTGGTGTTTCCATCTGTATATCATAAAGTGCTTGTTTATATGGAGTTTCTAATAAATCAGAAATGTTCAGTTTTGCACCAATTACGTTCTGCAAAGATATGCGATCTGCTTCGGGGGTTATATTAGCCTGATCATCATTAACCTTATTTTGCTTACTGTCATTAGGTTTTTTGTTTCCGTATTTTTCTACAGGTATTATGTTAATTGTAGGTATGAGAGGCACATTTACAGTCTTTTCAACTATTTTTACGGAATCATCATCATCTTCTTCCTCTACTTTCCGTCTGTGTTTTGGCTTCTTAATCTTTGGTGATAAAATTTTCTGTGCCTTCAACTTGTTAATGTCATTACTATCCATCCCTTTTTTCTTATGGCTTTCAGATTCAGTAGTTTTCTTCCGAGTTTTTTTAATTTTCACCTTAGCCTGGTGATTGATTTCGTTAGTGTCTTCGTTCGCTATTGCTAACGAGCGTAAATCAGTATCCCAACTGTTTCTTTTATTTTTTGTATTAATATTTGAAGATTTAATAATATTAGAACTATCTATTTTATGTACTTTAACAGTACTCATATGAACTAAATTATTTTCCAACTCACCTTTATCTGTAACATTGGGGCTACTACTAAGAATAACTTCAACTGGTTTGACATTTGAATATGAAGTAGGAGCATCTTCAGTAATCGTTTCATGCAATACTCGTCGCGGTGCTGTAAAATCTAAGACCCTAACATGTGAATTTCTACGAGGTGTGGATGATGACTTTCTAACGAGAGGTTGAACTTGGGGAGTATTTGTCTCTGCCGCACATGTAACAGTATTATCCTTTGGAACAGATGCGTTTTTTGTTATATCTACAGTTTTCACGAGCCCGGCATCCACGTCAGCAGGTTGTAAATTTAAAACAGTGTGAGTTGATAAAGAACTTGACGGAACATCAATTACAAGAGGACCGAGTAATCTCGTGGAAGAAACATTTTCAGTGATTTGTTTGACATTTTGCGACGGCGTAGACTGTGTATCAGTAGCTTTTCTTGTATGACCTGTAATAATGTGTGGTTATAGCAGCGAAAATTTATAACAATAAATTAAATATTAAAAATATTTACCTGCTGATGGTACTACGATTATTGTTGGCATTGCCATAATTTCATCCTTGGTATAATTGTTGTCAAATAATGTCGGTTTCTGTTTGTTCTGTTTGTAGGCTTGGGTCCCGTTTATAAGAATTGTTTGCGTCAGAGGTGTAGATGTGGCGTTATTTGTATTAAACGGCCTGTCAACTTTGATGTCCGAAAGAATTTTTATTTTCTGTTCCTTCGATTTTGGTTTTACCCTTATATAGTGACAAGTTTCACTACTTGTACCCTCATTTTTCGAAATCTGCAATTTATTACTTCTATTGCTACATATTAAATTATTTATATTCTGTTTATTATTCCTGAAAATTGATATAATTAAAGGTATTTCATTACCTTACCATATAATAACACAATATATACTCATAAATAAAGAACGATAAATAATTGCAATATTGGTGTAAATAAGTAATTCAATACACAAAAGAACACCATCATCATTAACATATCAATTTCTTATGATAACTGAATTTATTAAAAATACATTACTGTTAAAGTCATCATAATCATCATCATCAGCAGCTCTCGGAAATCCATGGGTCGAACATGGGCCTATTCCTAAAAAAGGAGGGTTTTGCCATGCTTAGCCAGCGTTTTTGAAAACGCAGTAAATTTTAATTGAATAAAAGGATAACATTATCCTAATATATCCTTTAGCTGGTTCTCACAACATCCACGGGAAGAGATGGAGAGAGCCTATTATTATGCCGGCGTCACACAGCGTAAAGCTATACTTACTGAAAACTATTGTTTTCTGATGTACTTGAATCCGGTACAGGATCATTTCTATTTTCGTGAACTGAAACAAATCTCTATTGATAATCCCTTCAAAAACATTAATGTGAAGAATAAGGTCAATTTCCTATTCCAAATTAGAAATTGTGAAATCCAGAATATACGGCCAAGTTTTCTGGCATTAATGGTATATTTAGTTGTCTATATAAACTAATATTTTAATAATCACTTTTTTAAAATTCCTTTCATTGTTCTCAGTTCATATTCATCCCCACTACGGGACCACGGACCTCCTCTGATCAGGGGGAGGCCTGATTAGGCCATGTTCTATCATGCTAGCCTAGTGGGTGTCA
>WUAW01038473.1:26108-38635 GCA_017165845.1 Thaumetopoea pityocampa | reverse complement strand
ACTTTAAATCCTATTAAGACCATGTCAATTATATCATATCCCAATAAATCATATCCCAACCAGAGGAATCTGCTTCTAGACAGAGAGGTAGATAGCGTGGAGAAGTATTGGTACTCTGATTTAACCTTTGCATCGTGGCAAAACGATGCGTCGTTAACGCTTTCAGAAGAGGATTCCCCAGCAATTATATACACTGTCGCCAATCAGTCTGCTAATCAGCCTATAGTCCGGTCTCTGCACCGATATATGCATGCAAACAAGCTTCAACCACACCACACTGATGGTGAACCAACCACACCACAATGATGGCAGATCCTAGTACAAAAGTTGGAATTAATTACGCCAGGCTTAGAAAGAAGACATCACATTGTTACTCGAGTCTGGGAGTAACGTGAAATGCTGACTAATGATCAACTAATTTCAATAATGAACTGTAATGAGCCGCAAGTAAGGGAAGTTATCCATAAAAAATAACAGGGTAACAAACAAATTAATAACAGGTACTTACCGATACATAACGCTTTTCGCAACAATTTCAACGAACACAAACACTATGTAAACATTTTCTTCAGAGTATCGACAGTTGAACGGATATGTTATTGATATAACCACTCACTATTGGTTTTGCAATTTCAGCTCATTCGCAACTTTGTTAAGTGGTTGAGGATTTTAAATAAATGTCTGTTATAGTATTGCCCAAGAAACAGTCTTGATCTTGCATGTAAGACTGGCAGAAAGATTGATAATGTACCGAGAATGGAGATAGGATATGAATTATTATCATCACCATCACAAAGCGAAGCCGCAGGCTTCATGTAATTCTATATAAACACTGAACTGATAATTTATTACTTGATAAAAACAGCTACCTGGTTCGATAAGTAGTGATTAGATCTTGCAAGGCTCGCGAGTCTCTTGCAGTAAGTACAAGACTGGATATGCAAGAATAATAGCAATATTTAAACCTGATTTACTAGTGCAAGACTAAGACTGGATGAGTCTCGCATCGCTCTTGCATAGGGAACACACAATTTGCACAACGTTATAACACAATATTATAATTCGTTCCTCTTGTAGTTTATCGAGAAAAATTATAGAAAAAAGAAATTAAAACGTTAATTTGAATATAATTTTTAAAATCAATTTACGTTCTAAACGAAACTTATCTAAACAGAAAGTGCTAACTTCCACTCGTACGAAATTTATCACTCTTCTTAAGAGCACCTACCTACCTGCAGCTCTTTTAAGTACATAATTCCTGGAAAATCGTATCCAAATATACAGAAAAAGAATATGGGTCTTAATGCACCGTGTTAAAGTATAAAATATAAAAGTTTGTACCATATTTCGACAGTTTTTGTGATCAGAAGCCATTCCGTGGAAGGCATCAAATCTATTTATTGACACAAAAAGGATTCCAATGTTGATCACTTTTTGTACGGCCCAGTCAAAGAAACCGCCACTTTTTTACAAACTACCTTTAATTTGTGACCGCCTAAAATATTATGGTAAGAAATAAATTAGAACTTCATAGGTTTTGCTATAATATATAAATTATAAACTAAAACATTGTATCAATTATGTGAAAATCCGATACCATAAAGGTACACTTCATTCTTCAAAGCACAAGAGATGTCAAATAATATTGTCAATGTCAAATAATATTGTCAATTAATTGACATCTTTATTTTAAATTTTCATTTTACTTTTCACTCGCTTTTGCCCGCGGCTCCGCCTGCATGTAAATCGATTTCCGCTACATGGGAAATCCCGAAACAAACATAGATTTATATAGCTTTTGCACGCGGCTCCGTCCGCGTGATTTTCCGCTACGTGAGAAATTCCGAAACAATCATAGATTTATAAAACCACTTTTACTTTACGACTACTAAAACAAAGATCAAGTTGTATCTTCAAGTTTACTGGACCGATTTTTATTAAACATACCGCAGTATTTAAGTCGGAATAGTACCTTTAAGACTGTAATATTTTCACTAAAATCTGCCCGCTGATTTTTATATGAAGCTCGAACAAACAAGCAAACAATCATCGACGGATTCGGTTTCAAAAGCCCTTAATTAGTCGATCTGAATAGCTTTTTTTTAATATCTTTGATTTTAAAATTTGACATTTAACAATTTTATAACAGTATAGATAGAATAAAATGAAAATTTAAAGTGTTAACATCGACACACTTATGTTCCACACAAATCTATCAGAGCTCATGTTAAAATTGAGGACACATACATATTTTACCTATAGCGACGAGATATATATCTGAATAACCAACCAACCGGTTACGAGCAAAATATGTAGATCTTAATACACACAACGACCAATAAAATAGAAATCGCGGTTTACAATAAATAATACAGTTAGAAAGACACTATTACACGACTATTACGATATTCCGGTTTGTATTTCGGTGTCAAAAAAGTCATTCAAAGGGCGTCGATGACCCATTATCATCGTTTTAGAATTCAATATATCTGGTCTGAGGTTGTCAAACGTTTGAATAAACCCGCAGAATAGAGAATTAGTTTACGTTGTATATAAATACAAATTAGAGTTCGGATTTTATTCGCGAATCTGTTCGAAATTGTTGCATATAGTTGCTTTTTACATTGAAATAATTACCTGAATATGATAATAAGTAAAATAGAAATGCCCTAAATATAAGTTACGTATTACTAGTCCATACTAGTACCAGTCTATACTATTATAAAATTGATAAATGTCAAATTTTGTAAATCAAGGATATTAAAAAAAATACTCAGATCGACGAATTAAAACAGGGATCAAGCGGTATCTTCAATTCTACTGGATCGATTTTGATTAAACATGCCGCATTAATTAAGCTGGAATAGTACCTTTAAGAATGTAACAGTTTAACCAAAATCTACCCATTGGTTTTTGCGTGAAGCCCTAGCAAACAATCAAACATCGACGAATTCGGTTTCAAATGTCCATAATTAGTCGATCTGAGTAGTTTGTTTTTAATTATTTTTGATTTTTGAAATTTTGACATTTAACAATTTTATAATAGTATAGATAGATAGATTATAAGCCCCCGTTTAACTGCCGATATGATGATGTGTATACATAAGACACATTATTAATTTAGTATCTATTATTTGGTCATTGTGATATGGTTGTTTGACTAATTTTAGTTTTATCTAAATGTGTATAATATTACAAGTGCATTGGATATCACCATTGAAATCATATAAAAGTGAGCGTACTCGTGATCGGGATAATTGCTGTTCGACAATCACTTGGGTAACCTGTCGCTAATTGTAACTGAGTGCACATCACATATCAAACTGTTATACACTTACCGTTCCAAATGAACCGACCAACCATTCCCATATAAGCATCATTACACTGTACATTTAATCAAACAGCACACAGAAGCAAATGTAATTTCTCTGAGCAAAAAAATCTCGATTGACTGTCGAGACTTTCCGGGACCCAGACCCGTTTCCCACGAGCGGACGCTTGCCGGTGAAAAGTCTCGCGGTCTCGCGTCGTCGGCGCAATGACAGAACAATACTTGATCACATGGACGCGCAACAAAAACTTGTGTACGATACCATACACTTGGCGCGAACACTGATACTCAATGTTACGGTATATATTTATAGTTTTTCAAGATATGTTTAGTCCTATCTATAACTACAGTGGTGTCAATTCTGATATAACACAAACTAAATTTAGACTCTCCCTATTTTTTCTAATGCCAAACATCAAAACGAGATAGCAAACATGTTTAGCCAATACCAACCTATATTTCAGTCAAAAGATACAAAAAAAAATTGTTGCTTTTTCACGTATCTTCAGTCGGTATGTTCCGAGGTCAGATCTAAATTTCTTAATTTTGACGTGTCTAAACAAAATTGATAGTATCAAAATTTGTAGCCATCTCGTTTTGGCGTTTGGCAATAGAAAAAGATGAAGAAAGACTAAATTTAGTTAAGTTCTGATACAGTAGAATTACCACCAATAATATAGATCATACTAAACATAGGATTCAAAATACATATATAAATGGAAAAATGCGTTTGTCTATCCGTTTCTAACCTCTTCACGGATCAAACACAGCGCTGATTGTTTCGAAAGATAGGGAGGCGAGTACGACACTAAGAATAGACTATTAATCATCATCATCTCCAATCACTACGAACAGGTATTAGCAAATATACAATATTTACATTTAAAAAAGAAACTATATTAACAGTAAGCTGTGTACAGTAAGACACCACAGAACTGTGCCAGGGGCTCATTTCATTAACCGACCTTTACTGGAAAAACTAATCTGTGATTGTATCTTTACATCAACTTACAAAAAACAACCTTATTTCACAGAGTTATAATCTGACACAGTAATAATAACATTCGCGATTTTGAGTGCAATCACAACAACGACTGATGCGCTCGAAGCGGCAACAAATAGGTGTGAAGGCGAGAGATACGTTTATTGATATTAATCAAGTGAGCAGGTATACAGTTAGAACCTACGTACTTAAATACCTAAAACCAAAAATTGTATTTCATTGCTGTTTAAATTCCACCAAATATGAATTTCCACACATTATGCAAACTTGTGGACCCCACTTCGCTGTCCGAGAATAGGAAACGAATAGTTTTCAAAATATATACTAAGCTTGGAACACGCGAAAATCCCAAGCGAACTTTATAAAATATCGGTACTGTATATGGAAAATACAACTAACAAATTATTTTAGGTCATGTACACTTGGAAATATTATATCGGCCGAGACCGTGACATACATACACACCGCGATAGTTTGAGATCCACTGTCTGCACTTGATACCGTATCTATGAAAAAGTTTAGCACATTGACGCAAATAAATCACTACCGTATTGATAGAAGACTTTTTTTTCATTTATAAGAAACAACCCGAGTAATGTGGAGACAAGCTATTGATTCCTAATTTGCTCAAATATACAAGGTGATGATACGCATGTAGTGATCTACTTTACTACATAGTACTACACATCCTCAACAGATGGCGCAAATCTTTATATCGACATTATAATAGGAAAACTGAAACACGGTGAAGAAATTTGATAGTGAACGTATATACATCCGACATCAATCGTCGGAGCCGGTGGTAAGCCCCACCATACATAACACCAGTCTGGTCGGAAGATCTTCCCTTTTCCGACACTGCCGCTCCTGACACACCTCGACTTATAACTGACATAACGACGTGATCATCAACGTCTTCATAAACGTCATCATCATCATCATCAGCAGGAGCATCCCCGAGACCACTGCTGAACATGGGCCTCCTCCTTAAAAAGAAGGGGCTTGCCATTAGCGCTACGCTTGACAGGCGTCTTGGAGATCGCAGTAGCTTTTGACTGAATAACAGGATACCTTTGCTGCCCATTCTAATATCATTTAGCAGGTTCTCACAGCATACACGGAAAGAAATGGAGTGACGCTATAGCGTCACTCCATTATTATGCCAGCGTCACATGGCAATTATCAACATCACGATTAATCATTCATCTTGCTACACGCACTAAAAACATCTTAGACTTCCACTGTTCTTTCATTTTTATAGATCTCGAATTACAATCGAGTTATTATTTAAGCATCTGTGATAAGGCGGAAGCGACGTTCAAACAACCGCTGACGAGTTAGCACTTAGTGCCGAGACACTGAAAATTACTAATATACGAGTGTTTGTTCAACCTTGTGTACCATTTATTTGTGTGCGAATAGTTTTTTGCAACAGCTGGTGCATAATATGGCTAATTATTAAAAAAATTAACCTTATAAAATGGCGGCGTCGTGGTTCGCCACCTGACACGTCTCGTTGCCCGCGGGGGCGATATGTGAATTGCGGATAGCCACTTTGCTACATTAAACGATCGTAGCAGGTGGAAAGAAGTGGTAAGTGTATGTATGTAGTATGTACTACGGACTCTGCCTACCCTTATGGGATATCGGCGTGAGTGTGTATGTGTGTGTTTTCTTAATTATTCAACTATATTCGAGTCAAGTTTGAACTACAGCCAAAGTAGCTCGGAGACCTTTTTAGTTTAATCATGTACGGTCAACAAGTAAATAGACAAATACTTTTTATAGTTTTTATTTTTATAGGTACGTTAATATTATCCATATTAAACGTGATTCAATATGCGAGCTATCACAATGTTTGCCTATCAAGTCGGGATGCAATACGATTACGAAGAAATTGTTGCGCACGCCCGGAGCAGCAGGCAACAACTAGTATTATATGTATAGATCTATATCTGAACATAATTATCCTAATTAGGTGTCCAATATATTGTTATATTATTTCTGTATATTTGTCTGTTTTTTTTAAATAACCTTCCGCGTTAGGATTAATTATTCCTGCGTCGAGGGGACTTTACAAACGTTCAAATAGCGGGAACACAGAACACCCAGACTCAGAACAACGATTTGTGGATTACACAAAGTTGTTGTCCCGTGTGGGGATCGAACTCACAATACTCGACAGACGCAGTGGAGAGGCGACCGCTTAAACCACTGCGCTATCCGTGCAGTCAAAAATTCAAAGTCAGTTTAGACATTTAACCCCTCAACGCACAGATTTTTTGAAATAAAAACCGGCCAAAAAGAATCATTTTTTTTTTGTGTAAAACAAACTTTAGAACATTGTCTTGACAAAAAAATACAAAGTTAATCAATATTTACATTTTAATTTTGGATTTTGATACACCTTTCAATCCGCTTTTGTTGCATGGAAAAAGCCTATATTTTATTCTTGAATAAGTGTAATAGCTTACAATCTATGTAAATTATAAAGAAAGAGTAAAGGCAAGTTGACTGTTAGTAAATAGTATAGACCAGAGATCCTCAAACTTTCTTGTCTTGTAGACCACTTGTAATATTTTTCACTTTTGGATAGACCCCCAAAGCGTAGTTATTATAACATTGTTGTAAATTTATTAACTTCAAATCTGTTTTTGACAGTTGGCGTGGACCACTTACTTGCACGTCACCGTCGACCCCTGGGGGTCGATATAGACCACTTTCGGTATCAACGGTATAGAATGACATAAAGGCTAGTTTTAATTCCGTTTCTAAACATTTTTGCCAAAATTTATATATTGTTTTTTAATAACAGACTAATTGTAGGCCAAATAATGTAGTTTTATGCCTTTCTATTCAAAAATGTACATTTATGTTTCGTCAAGGTAATTGGGTCCTAACGACAGAGTGCAAGGCCACTGTTATTGCATTTTAATAATTACTATTTACTTTATATTAATCTTTTAATACAATTTCAGAGTGGGGAGTTTTGGTGGTAACTCGACTGACGTATCACCTAAAAAAAATTTTTTAGTGTTTTATACCGGTCTATTGTGATGTTTCATATATAAATTTGGTGTTATTTTGTTTATCAATAGTCAATAATCATGAACTGTATTGAAATATTGGAATAAAAGTGTAACTATCTATGAAAAGTGACTATTTTTTTCAAGGCCGCAAGGTTTTGTTTGATCAAAGTGATATTCTTCGGATTGACTTCAAAAATCCCAAGAAACAATAAAGACATTTCATTGTTTAGTAACACACCGATGTTTTATAGTAAACTTGAAAAATAGTATATGACTTCAAAAATATATACACTTGACTCTGGTAGAAATGGCGCGAATTCCCAGTCAATTGCTACTATGAAAAATAAAAGAAGAATACGATTTCAAAACGAAAAAAAATGCACACGTACAGTCGTAATACCTGCTGGCTTAATATTAGCGTCACATAATCCAATTTACAGACCACTGGCAAAGCATTCGTTGAGGAGCGTAATATTTTTTTTTGTTATTATCTCTCAGATGTTTTTGTATGGTGTTTGTAAGATAAATATTTCATGGATTCACATAATATAAGTAGAAAAAAAATTCGGTATTTGATAAATTTTACTAAAATATGGTTGGTACCTATGTAGTATAATCAGAAAAGATTAATAATATTAAGAAAATAATCAATGATAAAAAACTAAAATTTTTTAATTATATCATGTGACGGCAAACGTGAAATTTTATAATTTTAAGAATCGCGTGAAAGGAGGAGCATTTTCGCTGTATATTTATTTTTAAATTTCTATGTCGGTTTATTAGTAAAAGTATTAAAAAATACGAAGACAGGCGTATTATTACACAAAGTGACAGTAATGTTAATCTGACATGGTTTTATTTATGATACTTCCATAACGGATATTGGCAGAATTGTACCAAATTGGTCAAACTCCATAAACCAAGAAAGAAAGAAAGAAGTGAATTATCAATTTGTAAACAATAAATTACCAAAGATCAAAACAGCATCTAATAATCAATACTGCCATACAATATCAATAAAATAAATATCAATGAACAACCTAAACAAATTAAGATCAATTTAACGCCTACTGACAATAACAAAATATCGGCGATGCACAAATACATTACGCCTCATCTAGAGTTGTCCTTGCCGCTAAGAGACACGAAAATGGGTCAGCAATAAATATTCTAATAGAAGAGCATATGTATGCAAAATCGGCTTGTTAATACCACACATTAGGGGACTGCCATAAAATATGCTTTATGAGATGTTCACTTGAATGGTTCGATCTTTCTCCGTTGAATACAGCTAATTGATAATCACTGCTGAACATAGGCTTAATCTCTTAAAAAGAAGAGATTTGTCATATTCTGCAAGCTTGGCAGGTTTATTCTATACACTTCTAAAACTTCATCATCAAAAACATCACCAGCTTTGAAAATTCGTTGAAGAACATGGGCTTCCTCCTTCAAAATAAGCTATTTGCCATAATCTCCACGTTTGACAGACTTGGAGTTCGCAGTAGATTTTGATTGAGTAACAGGATAACGCTTCTACCTATTATCCTGATGCATCTCTTAGCCGTCTCTCACAGCATCCACGGGAAGAAATGGAGTGACGCTATTATTATGACGGCGCCACACAACAACCTTGTACTTTTTTTAAAATTAAATTCTAAATTAAATATCATGAATGCTTTCGTTGTCAATGGAAGCCTTTCTTGGGAAACGGTAACTTTTCACACACTCCACACTTCATCCCCGGTCACACTCATCCCCACTAAAGAGACACAGACCTCTCTTTATGAGGGGGGAGATTAGGCCGTAATTTACCACATCACTCATTAAGGGCTTCTGAAACCAAATGCGTCAATGTTTGTTTGTTCGTTCGAGTTTCAAGCAAAAACCACTGGTAGATTTTGGTTAAACTATAAAATCATAAAGATACTATTCCGACCTCAATACTGCGGCATGTTTCATCAAAATCGGACCAGTAGAATTGAAGATACAGCTTGATCCCTGTTTTAGTAGCCACCATTAAGGTACGAGAAATAAATTAAAAGTAGTTCCTAAGCTTTTCATACAAAATGTATGATTGTGTCGGGATTTCCCGTGTAGCGGAAAACCGACATTCACGCGGGCGGAGCCGCGTGCAAAAGCTAGTATGGTATATACCAGTTGGCATGTTACGTATTCCCATCAATACTGCCAACATACCGGCACGGGAAATTCATTGAACTTTTGATGTAATGCGCTAAACGTGGTCCGAATGGTCAACGAACCGTGCTCCTGAGATCGTTTGTATAATTTATATTATACTAGTCTAAAGTTGTCACGATTCGCGGTGATTATTTTTCCGAAATAAAATTGAAATTTATCCAAACTGCTTTCTAAATATTTCCAGTTATATGTTGTATATCCTAATAGTAACTTAATATTATAAATGCAAATGTGAGTTTCTATATTACTCTTACATGCCTTAACCACTCAACCGATCACCATGAAATTTTGTATACATATTTTGAAGGGTACAGAGAAGACTATTTTCGAGGGACAGAAAAAAATAGTTTTACGTGGTCATCCGACGTCAATGCAAGCAAAGTCGCGGACAGAAATTAGTGTAACCTATAGATTTAGTTTCAGTCGATCAAGCGGTATTCTTCTACATATACAACAAACATTGATTTCACGCGCTTTATTAATACGAAGCTTGAGACTGCGATGTTTGTGACCGAACATTTATGCCAAGTCTTGCCAAATATCATCGTTCACAGATAAGTCATGAAATTATCATGAATATAATGAAATCTTTCAATTAAATATTCACCCATTTCCAGACGTTCGAACAACTTGAAATTTTGCATACGTATGATAACAATACAAAGGTATAACATACAAACACGCCGGTATCCCATAAGGGTAGGCAGAGACCAGAGTTTGCTACATACTACGATCTTGACACACATATCTCGCCTCATCCACATCCTTGTCCACGTTCCATCGACGTCGTTTTCATACACTTTCCTCGATAAGGGTGCTATAAACTTGACCTTTTTGAAACGAGTGGTTCATTTGATCAAGGTACGTCTTTTCCTGGGCACCCTCTTCCAACATTTCCACCCACATTTGCTCGATATATTCGTTTCCGCATTCTAACCTCACTCATCCTTTGTAAATAATGAAACAAGGTATAAATATACAGTCTATAAGAAAAATAAATAAAAACCACATTTTTATAGAAATACTAGCTTTTGCCCACAGTTTCGCCCGCTTGAATGTCGGTTTTCCGCTACATGAGAAATCCCGACATAATCATAGATTTATATAAAAAGCCTACAAACCACCTTTACTTAACCTCACGTTCCTTAACGGCTACTACTAAAACAGGGATCAAGCTGTATCTTCAATTCTACTGGACCGATTTTGATGAAACATACCACAGTATTTTAGTCGGAATAGTATGTACTTTTAAGACTGTAACAGTTTAACTAAAATCTGCTGGTTTTTGTGTGAAGCCCGAACAAACAAACATCGACGGATTCGGTTTCAGAAACCCTTAATTAGTGATTAATTTGTTTTGAAGTGTCTTTGATTTTTGAAAATTTGACATTTAACAGTTTTATTATAGTATAAATGAACTAATAAGTAAAAAAACAGGCTATTATAAGACAGTAAACATAGGTAAGTATGTATATGAGTTATGTATTCGCCCGTACTGCGGACCACAGCTCCTACAACTCCCATGGCTGAGAAAGGGACTTACAGAAGGACACGTGTGGTTTTTAGTGGGTGAGAGCCAAATATAACCGTCGTGCACTACCCTCGACACAGCGGTACGCACCCCCCTCCGCCAGCCAAGTTGGCTTTCTACAATTGTTAACGCCAATATAATTGAAAAAAAAAATGTATTGGAATTTCACATTTATAATCGCCAAGTCACCCGTAACTTATCGATTAGAAATGTCATTTCAATACATTTCTTACGTTTCTATTAGCGGTAACGATTGTAAAAAGTCATGTTGGCTATGGGGCGGGTGTTATCTACACGAAAAAAGTATATGAGTTATTTATTTTTTACATTTAATACACTAATGTCTCATGATAAGGATCTCATGAACCAAGTGTCTTCCCCTTAATTAAAACAATAAGAAAAGAGTATTAACGGTCACGTTCATACCTAATAACCTACTTAAAAATTAAAGTTAAAATTAGATTACTTATTGTCTTTAGGCTAGCTCATGATCTTTTATTTAAGGTGCCTTCGTAGGTATATCAAATAATTAAAAAAAAATACACTAATGTCGTATGGGCAGAAAAGACATTTGGTTAAAACCAGATTTGTGGGAGAAGATTATTCGTAGAACGTTAGTTTCTATCGTGGGTAGAATACAAATATGGAAATTGAAGAATTAAATAGATAGGAACGGTAGGAGACGTTAAGACAGTATAGAGAATAATGAGTGCACGCAATTACGTCGATGACGTATAAAAAATGGTAACAAAAAAAATGCAAAACTTATTGTCATTGCAAAAATTAAAAATGACTCGAATGCAGTCATAATAAATTTATTTGCATACAACAATCAAGAAAAAGTTGAATTAAAAAACCAGACGGTTATTGATATACCTACCTAACCAGATAAAAATAGCGTAGCAGTGGTACGCAATGTTTGTGAAACAAAAATCACGTAGAATATTTTAATAAGTATTAATTGTTACATTTGCGATAAACAGTTCACAATTTAAGTCGCGAATTTTCGTACTGATAACACAAGGTCATTAACTAGATAGGTGATTGATGAAACATAATCAGTTAAGATATCAACTTGATTCATTTATCGCCAATATAATAGTGTTAGATTACACCAAGAAGCTGGCATTAGACAAAAGTCTAACTAAATAATAATTAGAATTTTACTAAAAAGTAAAATTCTAATTATTATTTATCTCTGAGGCGTCAGCACATTATCGTCTTTCCACCTCTTCCAGTAAAAGAAGTATGGGCTAGAGCATAGTATTCAAGGACACGATTACCAAGACGCCTGACATGCTTGGGAATAGTGACAAATAGGCACTATTCTAATCACTATTGGATTTTATCTATATTCTATTCTAATCACTATTGGATTTTATTACCCTAATAATGACGACATATCCATGGGCGTACCCAGGGTAGGGCAGG
>WUAW01038473.1:3571-26020 GCA_017165845.1 Thaumetopoea pityocampa | reverse complement strand
CCCCCCCCCCCCCCCTGGTCCAGAACCTGGGTACGCCCATGGACATATCTGTACCAGATACAGACTGATGTCGGAAACAGGCGACAAGAATACTGAGGATTAAACAGCAGCAATCTGTTCTATGTATTCAACGATAGCAGGTACAATATGAAAAGACGCGTGAATTAGGAATGTCTGTGAAAAGTGTGATGAAGGATCGATGTAAGTTGAAGTATAATGTGGTAACAAGGATCGAAAAATGAATACTCCAATGATTTTGCCATTTAGAATAAATGTGTGAGTGATTCGAAAAACGAAACGAATATTTCGCGCAAATGTGTGTGGAAGAGGGTGCCCAGGAAAAATTTACCATGACCAAACCAACACCTTGTTTTATAAAGGTCAAGTTCGTAGCACCCTTAATCGACAAGTGTATGAAAAGATGTATGAATGTAAACGAGACGAAAACTGTGTCAGGATCGTAGTATGTGGCAAATTGTGGTCTATAACCCCATGAGATACCAGCATGAGTGTATATATGTATTTATCTTAAATCTACACAACAATCTAACATCGTATGTACATATAAAACAAAAACTACAAATCAATTAACTACCTTATTGTAGAAGTCTTACTATCGTAAATCTAATTCAATGATAAAATTTCACTCGGTGAATGACATAACTGATAGAATGATCAGATGCTTATAAATAAACTGACAATTCAAAATAGACTGACCTCTTGAATGCAGTAGTTTATAAATGCAGTTTTATCACAAATCTTCATTCTGTGCTTCAATTTCCAAGTACCACAGTGTTACTGTACACTTTCGTATTTGGAAATATTGTACTTAGCTATCACAAAACTATAGATAAAATTAAATGAGAACTTAAACTCGCCTACGTGAATATAAAATTTCGTTCGGTGACGTGTTTGATGAAACGATTAGGTGCTTTATAAAATATAATAAAAGCTGACAAAATAGACTGACCGCCTGGATGTACCAGCGTGCTGGAGTGTACACTGCCGTCCTTGTGCAGCAACACATGCCTGGGCTCCGTCACCAAGTAACAGGTGAATCCGTCCGTCAGACACTTCTGGAAGCAGCGGGCCGCCTGGTAGAAGAGCGCCCAGGCGTGCTCCTCGCTGATGGTCGAGTTGAACGCCTGCAATATCTGCTGCAGCGTGATGCAGTCAGAAGCGTCCAGCGAGAACTCCGTCCCGCCGGTCGCGGCGGTCTGTTTGCGCATCATAGCGCCCCGGGACTCCGAGCATCCATCATCGTCACAACACTATCACCGATCGATCGCACGATATCTATATAAACACCAATTAATTCGTTCACCACTGGAAATTTATCACTCAACCATCCACTTCAAATTTTTTTCTATGAACTACATATACCAAAATGCGTGTTTATTGTCGTGTTGTTGCCGAACGTCACTGTCACTTTGGCAAGTGGGTGGCGTGAGAATTTTTACCCGCAATGTTTTGATGCGCGATCGCGTAGCGCGTGCGCGAGACAGGCGAGCGTAAACCACAATACGTACTATAACAACGACGG
Organism: Thaumetopoea pityocampa; assembly: GCA_017165845.1. NCBI lineage: Eukaryota > Metazoa > Arthropoda > Insecta > Lepidoptera > Notodontidae > Thaumetopoea > Thaumetopoea pityocampa. The sequence goes on along the minus strand of WUAW01038473.1, from coordinate 24,477 downwards.
CTTAGCGCGGACTGGCGAACAGTGGTGCGCGACTACAGTGCAGCCTCCTGCTTCCGAGATAAGATGCACCCTTCCACAGAACCACTTCCCATACTTAGCACAAATTTTTCCGGGTACGAGAATTTCAATTCCTTTTCAATACTATCTAGTTGTAATTAATGTTCGGCATCCATTTGCGGGTCCCCACTTCAAGGGAACCTTCGCCATTTCTATATCTAAGCATACATTTTCGACACATATGAATTCTTTATGTATTATGTAACATACCATCGTGATCCTTCAGAACGGACGTTGCATCCTGAAGGCTTAAGAGGAATCTCCACTGCTGCTGACATGGCAGCTCAAAACAAGCCGCAAACCTTATTTTTGTGTATTTAAATTACAAAGACAATAATTGTCTTACTAATAGGTGTAAAAGGAACAATGACGGAAAAATGATTGGTGTTTATTTATTAATTTTTAAGGGGCTTTAAAACCTTTAGGTTATATAATAGCCTTAGTTCCTTATACTTTTACTGTTTTAACTTGTTTCTAATCTATTATTATTTAATCTATTTCTAATCTCTTGCGTATTAATTATATTCTTAAGTGTCTGCAAGTTTCATCATTACAGATAAAGATATTTTTTACAGATACCTTAAATAACGTTCTAATTTGCGAAACTAAATATATTTTAAGCCTTGACTGAAATGATAGGTAAGTTTGTGTTATTTTTTTTTTCTTTTGTTTCACTGTGGTCTGAATTTGTCTATTAGTGTTTTGGGCAAACATTAATCATTAAATATGTGATTAAAATCTAGTGTAATTGCTTTTATTTTTAATTTTATTTGTTTAGAAATAAAATTAAAAATTCGATTAAATTCCGCTAATTTAATTCGAATATGGTAACAACGCTCATGAAAAACAATAGACTAGATCTCTGGTTGATGTTGCCGCTTGTACCTAATTCGGTAAATGCTCGTGCGCATACGCTTTGTTTCGCGTGCTTTTTTTTTCATTTATATTTGACTTGGATTGCTTAGTTTACAAACTCTGAGGCTCTTATACCATAACCTTGGTATGGTATCTAGGACAGGCGAGATATAGGATTTCTTGACAATGTTATTAATAGAGATGAGGAATATACAAATTACAAAATTTGTCCTTTTTTTCTAATTTATTTATTGAAGACATAAAACAATTATTCATAGTGTAATAAATACTTAAGAAAAAAAATAATTTGGTAATATAGGTATTCAGAATATATCTACTCCACACTTATCTCCAAAGAATAATTATTATACTTTATATTATCAAAAAAGATAAATAGTATATAGTAATAGTAATATCTGAAGTAGAAGAATCTCTGACTGTATCCTACATCACTATGTCTGTATATAAAACTTCAAATATAACCTCCAAAAATTTCAAAACGAAACAAAAACAAATTTGTTCAGCAATTCAAACTCTATATTTTGACATTTTTTCAAGTTACAGACGCAAAAAAACTTATGTCAACAAAAATATGAGAGTTTGCGATTGTTCTTTGGATATTTGTTAGTCGAATACGCCAAAATGGCTGAGTCGATTTGAATCAAATTCATTGACATTTGATACTTTTTATTGAAATACCACTCGAGCGTAGCCGCGGAAAACAAATAATATCAAAATAATTTTAATTCTTCCGAAAAAGAATCCCTTGCCTTACCACGCCGCTAATGGACGCCCGATCTATCGATCTATCTATCGAAGACTAGTTGCAACTATTCGATAAGATATGTAGTTGATAAGGTTACTGTTTTTTAATCAAGATTGACAATAAAACAACGATAATTCAGTTCAATTTATTAAGTTTATTACAAATATCAGTAACTACTATATCATTAATAAATTTATCAATATTCGTTAGACATAATTTATATAATAATAATACAATACAATGTCATACATTTACCTAATAAAAACTATATATTAAAATCTAGCAAAACCATATAATGGTGCTGATTCTGTTGTAACAGAACTTATCTAAATTTAGTCCCTATCTTTTTCTAAGTCAAACACCAAAACGAGATAGCAAACATTTATAGCGAGTATCGACCTACGTTCCTGTCAAACGGTTCAAAAAACTGTTGCGTTTTTGCGTATCTCTAGTCCGTGTGGTCCGAGATCGCGTCAAAAATCTTTTAATTATGACGTTTCTAAACGATACTGACACCACCAAAATTGTAACTATCTCGTTTTGGCATTGACATTAGAAAAAGATAAGGAGGGACTAAATTTAGTTAAGTTGTATTACAACAGAATCAGCACCAATAACATCAATTTGTTAATTTTACTCTGCCTTTGCTAAATGTGGATAAAGTTATAATAATCGACCAATATAAATCAACTTCAAATACTTACTATGACAATATTTACCGTAAAATATTAGAGACCCATAAAATACTGACAGAATGTATACGTTTTTATATTTAATTAATATCAAATATAAATTAGAAATGCTACTAAACTAAATAATTTGCAAATTCTCACAAAAACGAATAAAATAAATTCGTATGCTGTAAGATTTGGATATTAATAAAATTTATATTTTTACTGATATTATTGAAATAATTATACACTGAAATCATGACATTGAATATCTTCTGTAAAGATCATAATTATAGTTTTATAATAATCTGAATATTTTAAAAATATTATTGCTTAAGAAAATTTATATACGTCATATTGGGCAACAGCAAATTATATACACATAATACGCATTCCATCATCAGACTGTATAAGACCACTGCTGGGATTGTGCCTCCTCCACATAAAAGGCAGGTATTTGCCGTAATCTGCACGCTTGGCAGACGTCCTGGAGATTATGGCAAATCGGCGCTTGTCCAGCAGTGGATCTCCAATAATATATGATGATAATATATAATGGTATATAAACGCCATAACATTTTTTTCAGTCCTAATCAGTTCGTCGAACGCGTATCAAGCCGTACCTTTATTATCTATTATAAACGCTATCAATAACAATTATAGTGACAGTTTTATCACAGTACGTAAGAAAGTAATCTAGATGTTATTGCGCGTGCGAGACGGACGTAACGCTAAATTCGGGTATTTCAAATGGGGGCGTCCATTAATCACGTGAAGTTTTTTAGCAACTTTTTAACCTTGGGAGGAAGGTTGGTGATACGTGGTGAAGTTTTATACTAACCCCACTCCCCTCTCCTACCCAAAATCACGTGATTTTTAGTGCAAAATATTTTAAAATCACGCACCGTTTTTCTGTTTAGAAATCGCGCGCTCACGAAAAAATAAATACACGTGAACTCACTACAATTGCGACATTTAGTGATTTTGTCCGAACCTCCTCCCCCTTTCGGCCTCACGTGATTAGTGGACGCTCCTTCAGCAACCGATTTAAATAAACCCTTTCGCTATCAGAGTTTCAGGAGAAAAACCGCCATCACAGTCCAGACGTAGTATTATTTAAATACTATCTTTTAGACACGGCTTCGCTCGAGTTGATGTATTTAAATACACAAGTCGGAGACCGTGAAAATACGATTTTTTTCTATTCCTTGGGAACAATCTTTTTTCAGGATAAAGGCACCCTATGTCCTCTGTACAATGTGTGTACAAAATTTCACGATGATCGATTGAGTAGTTAAGACGTGAAAGCATAACAAACAAACTCACATTCGCATTTATAATATTAGGATTAGAATAATACCAATTGTCATTTAATTTTATGTGATAAATCTATAACGTTCCAAGTGAAATTAGCAATTTTATAAGGAAATGAACGCCCGTTACGAATTTGTGACTTCGAGCTCAGGTAAAAAATTGGATCGTTTTTTTTTAATATATTTAAGCTAATACTTGACTACAATCCCACCTGATGTTGAGTGGCGATGTAACCTAGTGTGGTAAAAAGTTTAAGAAAAACCTATTCACTCTTGTCTTAAAGACACCTACATTATAATCGGACGGAAGTACTGACTCAGGAAGACTATTGCAGTCTTTGGCTGCACGTATTATGAACGTAAAAGCAAATCGCTTCGTACGGGTGGCAGGGATGTTTAAGAGGTGGGGAGGAGTACGAGCGTATGTGACGCTGGTAGCGAAAGGGTATACAAATAATTAAATAAAATCTGGATAATTTAGATTCTAACACGCATAAATTACTTACATAATAAGGCTCTTTTCAAAGAGCAAGAAAGCATTCATTTCAGCAAGGCGCTGAAGAGAGATGGATTAATCTAAAAAAATGTGGATTTTCGTTTTTTTTTTATTGAAATTTTAGCCTGCTGTAACACATTTTGTCAATATTATGACATTATTGTTGTTTATTCAATTATTTTTTTATAAAATATACATAAAAAATCATTTTTATACATATATAAAAAATGGTGCTCCGCCGATAACAAGGTCGACGACCTATGCTATCAGTGGTTAGGGCTCCAGAGCGAGGAACGATCTCACAATGCGGGCCATGTCCAAGAGTACTGCCTTCTGTATCAATCCCTTCACCCATCTGTTTAGCGAGAGCTTCTGAAGGTGTTGACCGCAGTTCTTCGCTATCAGACCGTTAACTGATAACTATCGGAATAATGATAGCTATCGTATTTTTTATAAGTAGTTATACATGTTTATTGATTGGATTTATAAGCGTTAGATAATTTAAGGTTTATTTTTTTGTTAAAAATGGTACGCAGAAAATAACTAAATCAGGCACCTAAGGTTTTCACTAAAATTTTGCAATTTTTCTACGTCATTTAACTGCTTCGCACTAGATTACAAACCCGTGTTTATTACTACTACTAAGTTTCGCCCGCGACTCCGCCCGTGCGAATGTCGGTTTTCGCGCTAAATGGAAATTACCGAAATATAGATTAAAAAAAAATCATGACCATTTTTACTTGAGCTCTCTTACCATAATAACGGCTACTGAAACGGAGATCAGGCTGTATCTTCAATTCTATTTAACCAATTTTGATGAAAAATATTTCAGTATTTAAGTCGGAATAGTACTTTTAAGACGGCAATAGTGTAACTAAAATCCACCGGCTAATTTTTACGTGATGCTCAAACAAACAGACGCTAAAAAAACAAAAGATATTTTCTGTTTCAGAAGACTTTAATTAGATCTGAGATAGATTTTTATAATATATTTAATGTACAGACAATAATGTTTTACAATTTTATAATAGTATATTATTATAGATTAGGAATGCTTTTTTACTCTTATTTACACTGTTGAGTTTTAAAATAGAATGATAAAAACGTTTAAACCCAAAAAATATCAAGCGGGTTGTATATAACTTTGAAACAATATAACAGCGAATACTGAATCTTTTTCGTATTGAGGTTTTCACTGTAAAAAACTTAAATTTGGAATTGAATTAAACCTTATAATATAGGGATCGTGATAGAGACACGACATTGGCGAAGCACCCTTATAAACTAATTCCCAGCGGTTTCCCTTCAAGAAATTCTATCCAAAACCTATATAAACTGCGTAGTGTTTAAAGTGACTTAAAGAAGTGAATATTGGTAGTATTTCTGCAACAACAGAACTTAACTAAATTTAGTCTCTCCCCAACGTTTTCTAATTTCAAACACCAAATACGAGATAGCAAACATTCTTAGTGAGATAGCAAACATTCGTAACGAGTATTTCATTTAAACGGTACAAAAAAAAAAATATTGCGTTTTTGCTTATCTTTAGTCGGTATATTCCGCAGTCCCGTCTAAATCTTTTAATTTTGACGTGTCTAAACGAAACTGACAGCACCAAAATTATAGCTATCTTGTTTTGGTGTTTGATAATAGAAAAAGATATAAAGACTAAATTTAGTTAAGTTATAAACTAAATTTAGTTTAGACTAAATTTAGTTACAGCAGAATTACCACCACTGACAGTGTCTCTATCAGGACTTCGAAAAACGTTAGCCTTAGCGCATAAAATTTGTATGCCGGTTTTAGTTCTGCGAATATCTGCTTGGAGCGCTGTACAGGTTTTTTCATGTCCTATACATCAACACTATTTGTAGTCGGACAATATAATTATGGTAGAGACACTGACCGAATAATTTTCACCGGTTGCACATTAGATTCACGTTCTGACCTAGATAATTGTCAAAAATTGTAGATATTCTACACCAATTACACAGATTATACAGATATGGAGGTAGTTAGATAAATTCTTATTAGAACAAATATTTTAGAACAGTACAATGCGATTCAAATGAGAATAGGATCGACTTTGTGCCGTATTGTGAGGTCATAGCTTTCAATTCAAACTAATAGTGACTTTAAATAATTAAATTTTATATTTGGCTAATTTACTATTATTTAACGTTTTTATTTCAATTTGATGTAAGACTTATTATTGAAAGTATTCTTTGCAAAAAGTACTTTTCAAGTGTCATTTGACAGATAGAGGTCATTGACGTTCCTATTTTCATTTGAATCACATTGTACATATATTATTATAACAATATATATTATTCTAGTAATATATATTAGTATAGCAATGAATTCACAACCTGATCAAAAATACAGCTTAATTTTTGAAATATTGAACGGTAGTTTGCATGTCCTACTACCCCCATAGAAGCAAAGTCGAGATATTTTATTTTTATGCAAAAATCATTTCCAAAATTATGTAATAGACATTCTTATATCACAATGAGAACCTCAAAACGCCTAACACGCGTGATAAAACTTCATTCATAACGTAATTCACTTTTTCTTCAAACTCCATAATGGGTCGATTAAGTTCAGTGGGTCCTTCATGTCCCCACTTTTCAATCCCGGGGAGTGCTTCATCTCCTCGAATGACTCCCGAGAGAACTTGTTCGGTTTCTGGGTACCGGAAGGGTTTGGTGTAGGAGTGACTGGAGGGAGGACTGAAGCCCCTGAGGGTACCGAAACCGCTTCACCGTTGAACATTGTTGTACCTGAGGATAGGTCTGCCATTAGGGATTTATTTCCATACTAAATTTAATCATATGGTACTTCGTAGAAATTTATATATGAAAAAAAAATTGGAGACAAAATCAATACATCGTTGTTTTTCTTAAGGATTCTTTATTCAGAAACCATACCATCAGTCAAAGAATATCCACTAGTGGATTTAGGCTTCCCCCGATAGAACTAGATAAACGATTTTCACCTTTTTACAACCAGGTTCATTGATACCCAAACTGCTCTATATCGGACCCACAGGGGTTGACGATGTCTTCACTACAGTTACAAATTTTAATCTTCCAAAGTGACTAGCACTATATCAGCTGCCAAAAACACATTTGAAATTGATGAATTTGTAAAACTTTAATATTTGCTAAGCAGGAAGTCTACATGAAACAGAAAATAATGGCAAGTGGTCTACGTAACAGAGGGTTTTTTGCAATGATCAAGATTGTTACTTTATATAGAAGCAGTAAACTTATACACTACTCATCGATGATAGAAAGGCAGAATTATCTAAGCGACATTGTAGCAACTTGAGAGGAAAGAAATTCACAAAGTTCAATTTTATATTTAAATAAAGTGTATGTGCCAGCTATTTCTGAAATTTTGAATCGACGTTACCTATGCCACCGAAAATAGAAGGTTAGGCGAAACGACGTAAAAATATCTAAGATTACCGAACATTTATTTATATATCGCTGAATATCGCTTAGTCGATTAGATCGACCGAAATGTCGCTTAGTCAATTTTTTTTTAGCCAACATCAAAGTTATAAAAGTAGTACATACATACACTCACGCCTGTATCTCATAGGGGTAGGCATAGACCACAATTTGCTACACACTAAGATCCTGACACACCTCTTTCACCTCATCCACTTTCATACACTTTCACTGATTAAAGATACTACGAACATGACCTTTTTTTCGAAACAAATTTTTGATTCGGTAAACTTTTTCCTGGGCGTCCTCTTTCAAAAGTTCCACACATATTTGCCGGTATATTTGTTTCGTCATTCGATTCACATTCATCCTTTCTAAATGACTAAACCATTTGGAACATCTTTTCTCGATCCTTGTCACCACATTATATTACACACTATACCTCAACCGATCAATCAGGATGACTACACAGATACTCCATAGAGAACACATTTCTACCGCATTCATACGACTCTCATTCTTCTTTTGCCATATATGTGCATTTTATATTATCTATGAATATTTAATTAACATTTAAGTGTCCATGGTAGTTAATTACTATGGATAGTTATATAACAGATATTACATTAAATATCATAATAATTAGTTAATGCCAATCAAACACCTCACATACACATCATCCCCAGTACATGTGCATTCTCACAACGGGCTCACGGACCTCCCCTAATCAGGACGGGGATTAGGACGTAGTCTACCATGCTGGCCTAGTGCGCGTTGGTAGATTTCACACACCCGTGCGAGTATGCAGATTTCCTCAAGAAGTCTTCCTTCTCCGTTGAGTACGTTTGTATCTACATTGTAGACCGTACATGAACTAGAAAAAACTCATGTGGTACGGATCCGGGATCGAACCCACAACCTTTTGATCGTAAATCATATCTGACACCAGTAGACCATCAATGTGCTCGCTACGGAACACATACACCTTACTTTTTACTTCTGAACACACAAGATATTAGGGCATGTCGATGCCTACAATCAAGGAAACTGATTTTATCGATACCAATTTATCGACTATCGAAAAATATAAAAATAAGTGATCTCACTCACCGGAACACAGCACGCCTTGCAGGTAAAACAGCGCGGACCTGTACGCGTCCACCAAGTATTTGGTATCTTCTAGAACATTGCTTCTGTGTTTGTACAGACTGAGGCACCCGGTGTCGAGCATGTCTGCAACCAAACTCAACTGACTGCTTGCTTAACACCTACTGCACGCATCACATTTGAGGGGCTGGCGAACAAACGCGCAGTTGTCCAATCAACTATTTTTACGGGAAAGGTAAACATTTAAGAGATTAGTCCGGTTATGATTGATAACACATTTTTTATTGTTTAATTTGAAAAGAATATAACTGGTTTAGATTAACAATAATTCAGGTCTCTATAGATGTGCACTTTGAAAGTGGAAAATAGTAAAAAAAATATGACTGTTCGGACAAGTCCGCTTTTGTTCGCCAACTCCTGATCTGATACTAGCTTAAACCTATACCTTCTCTCGTAATAACGTTGTGATGACGACGACGATGATGTTGATGATGAAGATGATTTAAAGCCTTCCTTGGAATCAAATCCATCTCCCTGCCAAATGAAAATGGATTTGATTCCAAGAAAGGCACTGATACTTATTCAATTGACTTGTAATTTTTCAAGACAATGTACTAAACATTAGAGGCGTGAAGAGGCCACAAATAGGCAGATAAATAACTAATCAAACGCACTTCGCGCGCGCACACGCATATAATGTAATAACACTACAAATCATAAAAGCTTGTTTTCTTTAAGTTTCTTTTTTATTATTACTTACTGCATAAATCTAACTGTCCTGCTCGCACTTGGCACATAACCATGAGGAGAAGCGAGACGACAGAACTACGGCCCGCGCCCGCACTGCATTGAATCCACGCACCGCACAGCTGGTTGCTCAATCTTTTGTCGTATGTTTGGCTCAGGATTTTGTCTACTAACAGCACTAGGGGTGAGCAGACGATCCTGTACAAACAAAATATATTTAGAAATTAATAATTTGTTTACCTATAATACCTGAAAAGATTTTTTGACCTCTACAATCAAAAAAATGATGATGTCCAAAAAAACGCTGCTCCAAAAGAGAAGTGTGTAGCTTTGTATATGAAAGAGACTTCAAATAACTATCAATCCGCTCATGAAAATCCAACTAAACCTGTATAGATAAATAAATAAAAACTTTATTATATTAATAAAAGTGATATAGAGGGAAAAAACGATGAAAAATCGTTAAAAACGTTCCGGTCGTATCGCTAAAATCGTATCTCCGAGATGCCAAGCGTGAAGCATTCATATTATTCTTTTTAACATTTTCAGCTTTTATAGATTTTTTAGGTGATGGCAAATGCCTATAAAAAATAAATCAATTACCCCTCTCATCGCCCTCAGAATATAATAGAAATATGGAATGAATAATGATTTATTTAATTTTTTCTTAAAATTATTTTTTTTATCCATGACTCAAGTGATTGGAAAAGCTAATCAAAAAATTTGAAACGTACGTTCAAAAAATAAACTAATTTGACAGCGTTTTCAGGTTATCATATTTATTTTTTGGCATTTTATTACTTTTTTGTAATATTATAAAATGCTGCACGTTGCGTAGCACAAAATTGATAGGTGTGTTTCAGTAGTAGTTTTATTTATTGCACAATGACGTCACACGTTGTCACATGATCAAACTGCCACGTTTTGTAGCATATTTTTTTTATTTAAATTGAAAATATGTTTTTATTTATGTAATATTTTGAACATATAAAGCGTATTATGAACATATAATTTTGAACCTTATAAAATGGCGGCGTCATGGTTCGCCACCCGACACGTTTCGTTGACGCGGGGGCGAAGTGTGGGCTGCGGATAGCCACTTTGCTACATTGAACGATCGTAGCAGGTGGAAGGAAGTGGTCTCTGCCTACCCCAATGGGAAAGAGGCGTGACTATGTGTTACTATGGTCTCTGCCTACCCTTATGTTATATCGGCGTCAATGTATGTATATAAAGCGTTTAAAATAATTATTCAAAAGTTGTCAACTCCCGGATTGTACCCACAGACCTAACTGCGCACAAAGTGTTGCATGTTTTATTATAAGGGCGTGATCACGCGCGATGCTTTCCTAACGAACAGTGACATTGGTCGCGTGCCGTGACTCTTGATTCTATCGATTCTTTTAACTTATTAGTACGGAGCGTGCATGGAATTATTGTACTTAATTGACTAGCGTTAAGGTATAATATTGGACGTAGAGAAGTATTCCCGCTATTAAGCATGGTGGTTGTAATGTTGAACGCGCGCATGGATCGCCACTCATTTGATTGCGTTCGTGTTAAGAATTAATATGGCTACAATGCACTTAGAGACAATTTAACACCAAAATAGTTCTTAGTAAATAAAAGTACGTATATTAGGTTAAAGAATAAACAGTTAAAAATAGAGGCAATAAATCTGCACCAAAGATAAAAGACGTTCCTGTACACTGTTCAGAATAGCTAAGTAATACCTAAATTTATTTATTTTTATTTTTTCATCTATTTTAATAAAGAAAATACAGCTAACTAGCTTAAAGTTGTAACATAAACTCTCTCGAGTTTTACCGTACACGAATGTCGCAGACTATAAAATAAAAAACAGGTTTCACAAACATAAACCGACAATAAGAAAAAAAAATTATGTGTGGTTATCATACAGGTACACAAACATGAAGGTACATAAATGATTATGACATTGTTCCATATTTCAAACAGAGGGTAGGTACTAAACGTACCGTGCCTACAGTCGACATACAGGCTGATATTTTTCTTTAGGATTTATTTGAACATTTTAATATTTGATAGAAATATTGTTTTAATTTGTGTTTTATATTTTCCATAAATATTAGTATATTTTGATAATAGCAATTTAGAATTAGTGGTACTATGGATTTTAACACTGTTTGGTGATTGCACAAACGTCTCCAAGCTGATTTGGCTGTTCCACAGAAGTACTTCTCATACGAATAAGTACCGTAGGGTTCATTAAAAAGATCAGACAGCTTCGAAATATGGTTACGCAGAAACAAGAGATTAACGTTGGCATCTTACAACGCGACGGTTTCTACACTTTCTTAAGTGAAGGTATGACCGACATTGTACGTACTTTTAATAAACCTTACTAATATATATTACTAGCTTTTTCCGGTTTTCCGCCACATAGGAAATGCCGACACATAGATTTGTATAAAAAGCCTAAAAACCAGTTTTACTTGACCTCTCGTACCTTAACGGCAGCTACTAAAACAGGGATCAAGCTGTATCTTAAATTCTACTGGACCGATTTTAATGAAATATGCCGCAGTATTTTAAGTCGTAATAGTAACTTTAAGACTGTAATAGTTTTAACTAAAATCTACACGCTGATTTTTACGTGAAACCCGAATAAACAAACAAACATCGACGGATTTGATTTCAGAAGCCCTTAATTAGTCGATCTGAGTAGTTCGTTTTTAAATATCTTTGAATTTTGAAAATTTGTCATTTAACAATTTTATAATAGATTATCACAAAAAAAAAACCACAAAAGTTACACTGGTCACCTTCACATTGTAAAATATGTCCCTATAAATACAAGTAAGCAGTAAAGAATCTTAGTCATCGGAATGATTTTACCTTTGCTACATACTACTTCAAGTACTGCATAAGAATTCGTTCTTTTATTAGGTACCAACTAGTTGTTGACTGCGGCTCGGCTTGCGAGAACAGTACACCTGTTGGAGAGCGAGTAGAAAAAACAAGGACTCACTTAGCAGGGAACACGTTGACTTGGTAATGCGTGACTTTCAGCGCTGTCTTCCCGCAAGCAACCGTAAGCGTCCGCTCAGTCCAATGCACGTTACATGTCACGTCATCCAAGATGACCTTCAGGCTGTCTGGTAGGTCTAATGACTGTCCTTTAGCCGTAGGCCAGTAGGTACTCCCTTGCATCTGGACATAGAGTATTTATATACGAATGCAGTAAGGAAAAGGTGTTTTGGCCGATAGGAGTCCGTTATAATACGCTTTCCTCTAAAGAGTATCCACTATAAGATTTTTTAACCAAAAGAATGTTTATCAGAATAGGTTATTCTTTAGGACCAAATTCGCATCAGCTAGGGCAGAGGTTCCCAGACTTTTTTTTCTTATAGACCACTTTCAAAATTTAGCTGGTTCCGGTGGACCACCTGCAGCTACATTTCTACCATATTCCCAAAACTCGACAAAAATGTGAAGATTAGATCTAACTATAGAAATTTGCATACGCCAACGTAGACCCCCGTAGAGTCTCCCGTGGACCCCTGGGGGTCCACCTGGACTACTTTGGGAACTAAGGAGCTAGGGCTTTATAATATGAGTTAACAGACCGCCCCCTGTTGACGAGGGTACCTCCTCTTCTTTAAAATGAGGAAATCCTACATGAGATACTTAGTCACCACATAGAAAGCGAACAAATTATGCTAGACTCCTACTAGTTAAAATTCATTTCTGAGAATACTAGAAGATTTTAGTAAATACCGTGCAATGCCTTACCTCAATCTCACTCAACAGACAAACTACACAGATAATTTTATTTTCTAATATCGCTTTCCAGAACACGCTGTACTCATGTTCATGAGGATTCTTTGAGATCACGAGCGGAATGCACCATGGCGCTAATTGCTGTAAACAAAAAAAGGTAAAGAATACCACCCGTAGAATGCATCTGACTTGCATCATCAACATCCTCTAAAGATCACACTCAGCTACTCGGGTGCAGGCAGCATCCACAGATTGCCCGAAATTTTAGTTAGGTCATAGGTTCACACAGTCGGAGATCGACCCATACCCGAAAGCGGTTCAGTGTCGCCGCCACTTAAACACTTTAGAGTTGATTCTGCAAGCAGCTCCAACTCTACGATCTTTGGACTGTAAATTCAGATTCTTCTGGGGATTTTGTCTTTGCAAGTCTCTACTCATACTTATTGTTATAAAGGTTGATATTAAAGTTACGAGTACAGTAGTACCACAAAAATAAGTTTTTTTGGAAATTTACGAAAATATTTCAGGCATAAGTTAGCGCATCTATGCGGGAAAAATCCTCGTCGTCCACTGCTGAAACGCGTGCGCCTATTGTGGTGTCCGCCAATGTACGAGCGAGATAACAGGAGTTAATTTATCATCACATTTTCAACTTTACGCATAGTGCAATACAAGTTTTATGAGTTGGTGCTTACAAGCGATTTTAATTGACGTTTGTTTGTCACAAAATACTGAAATACTGATACCCGTCTGTGTCGACGAAAAAATACTGATTTAACTTATTGTTGTGATTCTACTGTAATTATAGTGAACCAATTTCGTTTATCGGAAAATCAAATAATAAGAATAATAGCAGCTAAAAGAATCAATAAACTTCATTTAATCTTAATTTATTTATTAAATATAACAAAAACATCATAAGAATGTACTTCACCTTATAATAAGATGCGTTTATGTAAGCATCGGGGTCCGATTTGAGCGTCAGTCGTGAATCATCGAAAGGCACTACCTCAGTCACTATGTTACCGTTTGTGTGCTGCATTGCAATTGTCTTAGATCTAGTCATATTCTCCTTTGCCTGAAATAAAAAGCACAACTGCTTGTGGGCGGGTACAATGACACACGTTAAAGTGAAACTTCTTACGTGTCTATACTATTACGAAATTGTTATATCTCAAATTTTGTAAATCAAAGATATTTAAAAAAATACTACAAAATCAATTCTGATATAACACAAAACTAAATTTAGACTCTCCCTATGTTTTCTAATGCCAAACACCAAAACGAGATAGCAAACACTTTTAGCTGGTGCCAATCTACATTTCTGTCAAAGGGTACAAAAATATTGCGTTTTTGCGTATCATGTCATCATCATGATACGCAAATCGTCAGTCATCATGTTCCGAGATCACGTCTAAATTTCTTAATTTTGACGTGTCTAGACAAAACTGATAGCACCGAAATTGTAGTTATCTTCTTTTGGCGTTTATCATTAGAAAAGGATAGGGAGTCTAAATTTAGTTAAGTTCTGTTACAACAGAATTACCACCATTGTTTACTTGTTGTCTTTAGGTTTCGAATATGCTTAGTTAAATTAACTAAAATTAAATAACAGATCTTGATCTTACTTATTACGTCAATCTAGAAATGATTGTATTAAACACATATAAAAATCACACAAATATATTTTTCTTATGCTGTATCATAGAATTGATTGATAGAAATTGAGGTACCAGTAGACTGAAATATTCATACTGTCATGTCAACAATGTTATGTTCATTCTGTTGTTGAGTGGCTAATATAAATATATTAGCTACTCAACAACAGAGTGCACTATATCTTTTCCTGCGGGAAGCTATCACATTCCACGGCAAACTCGAAAGATGCCCAGCAAAACACGATCGAGGTACTTATTTGGAAATATTAAATGGAATGTAATAATAAATATTATAACAGCTACACGGGTACCTCATACTACTCCTACTCATTCTCATTGACATCTAGCAGTACTCACTTGAAAATCTTGTAATATCTTCCACTTCGAGTCTAAAAGCGTTAGTCCACTAGGTGTTTTGTTGGTCAAAGAATCGGTAAGTTTTTGTAAGTTTTTCACTTCTTGCGTGAATCTATTCAACAGACTAGGGTCTGAGAACAGGTCCCTTTTCGCTGGCCTCTCAATCACCTCCTCTTTGGGTGGTAATTTCTTCACGGGCTCCACTTTTGGCACTGCATGTTTCTTGATAGCATTTTCTGATATTTGCGGAACTTTTATATCAGGCATTAACGGTTTTTGCTCCACTGAGAAATCAATATCGGAGAGGAGATCGAAAGCGCTAAATTCCGAATTTTCATTTTCAGCTTCTAGTTTTTCTACTGACGGTACCTCTTGATTAGTTTCCGTACTTGACTGTTTTATATCTGTCTGTGCCACATTTGGTTCTTTGGGCACATTCTGTTCGAATGTTGGTTCTTTAATATTTTCTATCGGTGTCGACACTGTAAAGGAAATGAATGAAATCCCATCATATTTCAAATACATTTATTTAACTAAATAGTACAATAATTTTTGGGGCATAATTTCAATGAGATCTAAAACTTACCTTGGTTGCTTGTATACGTCACACTGGTGTTTTGTTCATGTTCTGACTGCATGTAAGTCGACTGATTCAAGCTTGCACAGTAATTAGTCGAAACTGGTTGAGATTGAGGTGGCACCTCATTTGTTTGGTTTGTCTGATATCCATAAGGAGAGTTATAATATATTTGATTATTACTAGGTTGTTCCATAGCATTTTCAGGCATTACTTGCGGTGCTTCTGAAGGTGATTGCATGGTCTCACAAGCTCCTGCGCTTGTGTAAATTCCCTGCGCAGGAACTTGTTGGTCTACATTTGCAGTCTGAGAATTCATATTCAGCTGTCCGGTGGTATCATAATTGTACGCATTCTGAGTGCCATAATTGTACTCGTAGTTACCCGAAACATTGTTGTAAGTATAACCTGGATGATTTTGATAGGTCTGCCCGTAGTTTCCAGCTATTTGATTGTCATAGCCGAAGGAACTTGGCGGTTGATAGCTTTCAGATTGGTTGGAATAATTTGGTACGTTACTCTCGTACTTCGGATAGGTTGGTTGATAGTTTATACTGGATAACGCTTCGCCAGTTACATGGGATTTTATAGGTTTATCTAGAGCGTCCAATTGAGCCAATGCTGGATTATAATTAGAGTCCACTTCCGAAGGAAAGGAATATGGAGCAGAATTTATGGAAATTGGTGTTGATGAAGCAGCAGTATTAGTATACGTAAACCCTTGCGATGTTGATGCAAAAGTTGTAGAGTACTGAGGATCAGTGGAACTAAAAGACATGTTTGGGTTCATTTGCTGGCTGTACTGCGCGGACTCGTTGCTATACGGGTAATTTAGGGAATTGTAATCTGAAGGCACTTGCGAGGCCACCATGCTGGTATTGTAATTCTGAGTGGCGTGACTGTACGTTGCCATGTTAGGAATAGAATTTTGTGGGTATTGAACGCTGTAGTAAGTCTGTGAGTAATCCCCTACAAAATTCGCCGGTTCGGACTTTGATACGGTCATGTTCATTTGAGCGAAATTCGCGCTTATATCGGTTTGATTTGTAGTACTGTAATTCGACATAGACGATACTGTATCTTGTACGGTACCTTGTTGCATATATGTACCGTAATATTGAGGTGTAGGGTTTACAATCGATTGATCATTGGACGCAGCAGGATTCATATTCACTTGCATGTTCGAAGACGTAGGGTTTGTATTCGCTGGAACGTTAGTAGACATGGGATTCACATTTTCTTGGACGTTAGCAAGTTTTTGGGAGTCTGTCATTATTGTTGTATTGTTCTGGGTCGCAGAGTAATATGGGTTAGAATATATTTGATGATCTGTGACTTGATGCGCTGAATATTGCGAAGGAGTGTAGGTCGAATACCCGTAGTTTATGTCTTCCTGGGAAGGCTTCTCGTAACCTTTACTGACTGTTGGGTAAGAGTAGTTTGCGGCTGGACTGTAAGGGTCAGCCTCGTGAGGCGCATACGATACGGCGTACCGATCGTAAGGATTTGACATTGTTTGCATCGACGGCATTATAACGCCATCAGGAATTTGCATTTGGGTCACGTCTGTCGCTGTAACAAATTTTATTAAATTAAGGTTTTATTCACAATATGTGGTCAAAATAAGAACTGTTACGTCATTAACCTCAGTCAGTATAAATAACGGTGTGCAGGGAATTTTATTTTTTTAATGATTTTATAAATAAACTAGCTGACATAGTGAACTTCGTACCACCTAAAATAACTTTTTTCTTCAAGTTTTCGGCTGTGTCTTTGGGTTTTTTCCTAATTTTGTTTTTCATAAACCACCTCTGTACTGAGGTGAACAAAACAAAAAAAAGAATTATTCAACTCGGTTGAGCCGTTTTCGAATTTTTGCTAGATTAACACACGGGGATTGATTTATATATATACAGATTTCAAGTTTTTTTTTCTATTTTCATCGTTGACAGAGGGAAGATATTTGTAAATGACGATGAGGAATTTCTTTATAACACAGGTAATAAATAACCTATTATTCATTTAAATAACAGTGGAATGTTTTAGATACCTGCATAAATCCATGTTCTCTTTTTGTAATGGAGAAGAGCAGCGATAGCAATGAGGATTATTATGATTACTACTCTGATAATGATGCAAAAGTTAGTAAAATAGAAGATTCAGATGAGAAACCTCTTCGTTCAAAATATTCCCATGGTATTTTATACATATTTATTTTATAATATCCGTTTTGCTCCTACCTAACCAATTACTTTTGACAACTAAGACGTGACAATATGGCGTAAAGTCATTCCTGTTCTTATTTTAATCACGTTGTACTTATAATTGCACGTCAGATTCCTGACTGAGTACTTCAAACTCACCTTCGGACCCGACTGGTGTTGGCCGTACTGATGTTGGGTATATTGTTTCAGGATAATATTGTTCTTGAGGTATCGGTTCCACTGCAACTAAGAAATAACATGATAGTTACACGAATGTGCAGATAAACCAGCTTGGAGACGTTTTCGCATTTGTAGTAGTGTTTATACACACAGTGACTAAAACCGGAACAAGCCAGTTAGCGCTGCCTACCACTTTCGCATCAAACGCTTATAAGTAGCGTTAGTAGTTAGTTATACATATTAAATTACGTTTAATATGTATAATATTAAATCCCTACCTATAAAAATAAATAGAAAATTATTTGTTTGTTTATTTATCTGATGACCATGCACTACTACAACTCAAAAACATCTCCAAGCTGATTTGGTTTGAAATTTAATGAAAACAACAACCTTTGAACATATATCCATTAGGTCTGCATGAAAATATATTTGATGCGGGTTTCAAGATAGGTTAGTTTACTCTAAGACTCGGTGAGAGTCAGTCTTATCACATAAAGGACCCCCGTCACAATGGTGCGGGTTTGCGGTGTGAATAAGGATATGATGAATTACTTCGCTACATAGTACAACACATTTTCAACAGATAAGCGTAATTCTTATTATTATTTAACCCAGTAATGTCCGAATTATTTTCTCCTCATTTTTTTTCTATTTTTGTGTATAAATTAGATGGATTAGGGTAAGAGAATAGAAAAAATAGAATATGTTCCCAAGAAATCTCTGAGTCTTTTGATAGCAATTAGAAACAATTGCATATTAAAAAAATGTTTAGGGTGGCCGTAATTACGTTTTTGTTTAGCTCATATTTTTGTGTCCATGTGGACACGCTATGCAGTACTGGATTAATGTTATCACTCAGGACGCCAAAAGTTAAAGTCACAAGGCTTTCACGACTATGTACAAACGGCAAAAAAATCATACGTTGTGGGCTTCTATGGAGGAAAACTTTTTTTGTCGCAAAATGGATGTCTTTAGGATGATCGTTTTCTATAATCTTATAAAATTGATGTCAAATTTTGTAAATCAAAGATATTTAACAAAAACTACTCAGATCGAGGAATCAAGGGCTTCTAAAACCAAATCCATCGATGTTTGTTTGTTTGTTTGTTCGAGCTTCACCTAAAAGCAAGCGGGTAGATATTGGTCAAACGATTACAAAATTAAATGTACTATTCGGACTTAAATACTGCGGCTGTTTCATCAAAATCGGTCCCTTGATCCTGATCGGAGCTTGATCCCTGTTTTAGTAGCCGCCGTTAAGGTACGAAAGCTCAAGTAAAAGTGGTGCTAAAGTTTCTACATAAATACATGATTGTTTCGGGATTTCCCATGTAGCGGAAAACCGACATTCAGGCGGGGGGAGCTGCGGGCAAAAGCTAGTAATACCATAACTATCAATGTTATTTGAAGCATTAGTTTACCTTGAGGCGTGACGTTTCTGATGTTCCTGTTTTTCATGTAAGGTAAGTAGTCCTTCAGCTTACGGGAGCCTGGAACAGCCTGGACGGGCGGGCTTGAGACACCGCTGGGGGTCGGCGCAGCGGAGCTCTTGGCGGCCAATGGTGGAGTGAACGACGGAGTCGGAGTTGAAGCTGTATGTGGGTATTTACGGCTTTAAATGATACGCAGCTTATAAATAATCTAATATCATCGTAACCACAGCCCACATTCGTCCCCACTAAAATGGCACGAATCTTCCCTCATCAAGAAATTGATTATAGTCCGTTCGCGTTAAGAAAACAGTGAGTCATGGTTGTCCGTCGGCCTAGCCACGCCCCCAAACCAATCAGATCGATCAAAATGATAAAGTCAAGTTCACAGTGACTATTAGTTGAAGGCAGACCTTCGAACGAAACGGTTGTGTCCCTTGTGCGTTACCTACATTAAATTTTAAAAATGATTATCTCACCTATTCGTAGGAATAAAAGTGGCTCGATAATTCATAGCGGAGGAAGACAAGTATTTTACAATGTTTTTAAATACTTTAAACAGTGTGATTTCAATGACTGTTGAGAGTATAGTACTAAAAATACTACTGCATGCGGCGTGTCCGAGAGAACAGTTTATAAAATTCTTAGTGAAGAAAAGGAAACTAAGACATTAAAATCAGAAAATTCTTTTATAATAAATACGACCGAGGAATTTTTAACTCCACTGTGAATACACCTTTACCCTACAGTTGCACTGATGGCACACCGTTTTTTTAAAGCGAACGTACTATAGGCTGTTATGTACCACTCTGGCCTAGGGCTGGTTGGTAGATTTCATACACCCATGCGGGCAATTTCTCCTAAAATTTACCTTCTCCGTTTCTCCGTGTTTACAATGAAGACCGTACATTAATTAGAAATAACTCAGTGGTAGGGGACCGTAGACATCACTGTAGTATCATTGAGTATGAATATTTAAATTAATTTATTAATTCAAATATACAACAAGTGTATTAGTATATTGCTAGTATGATGTATACTGCAAATGGCTGCGCAATATACAAAGGCTTCACTTGCCAAGTCGATTAACTCCACTTTCTGAATTCTATTTAATTTTAATATCAAACCGACTAAAGGCCGACTTCTAACTGTATATATTCAAAACAAATTTCCTTAATAAATAATAGGTATGTAATAGGTATGTAAATATACACCACTAAATGACAATTTTTAGCCATTGTAAAGGGTTTTTCAAAAGAACTTTG